>KZ308456.1:889370-902001 GCA_000376725.2 Ladona fulva | reverse complement strand
AGCTTTATTAACCTGCTCTCCTACATTTGATACAAGAAACCACACTATTTTTTATAGTGGGAAAGATGACAATCAACACGAGTGTGGGGTTGCTTTTATTGTGGATAAAAGATTATAGGAAAGTGGCCTTCATTTTAAACCAATTACCGAAAGAATATGTCTCTTGAGACCCAAAACACAATTATTTAACCTATCAATTATAAATGTCCATGAAGATGAAATCACCAAAGAAACTTTCTTCATAAAGCTAGAACAAGTATTTGACACTATTCCAACAAATGATATCTAGCTAGTGATAGGAGATTACAATGCAAAAATTGGAAGAAAAGAAAACTACTGAGATTTAGCAGGGAAACATAGCCTTCACACTGAAAGTAACGACAATGGAATACTCACCATTGAAAACGCCAGAGGCATGGTTGTAATATCGACTCAATTCCCTAGGAAAGACATCCATAAACGAACATGGACTACCCCGGATAACAGACACTACAACCAAATAGATCATGAATTAATTGAGAAAAGGGGTGCTTCCAGTGTCACAAATATCAGAAGTTTTAGAGGAGCAAATTGTGAGTCGGATCACTACCTGGTATGCATGCATTTCAGATGTTGAATAACAAACAAAAGGCAAAATGGACAACAGGCCATTCCAAAACTCAACTTAGAGAAACTGGACTGGTCCAACACCAGAAGAAGCTACCAAAAAGCGTTGAGTGAAAACCTGCAACATTTTAGTAGACAAAACAACACAGAAAACTCAGTAGAAGACGAATGGCAGAACCAAAATATGTGGTCTTGCAAGCCCCGGAATCAACACTGGGACACAAAATAAAAAGATTGAGTGGTTCAACCAGGAATGTATTGAGGCCATCCAGAAAAGAAATTCAAATAGAAAAAAAATATTTGGAAATGCAGACCAGGGACAAGAAATTGAAGTATGAAAACTCCAGAAGGGAAGCCAGTAGAATTGTAAATAAAAAGGCATATTTTAATTCTATCATGCTGAGAGCTAAAGAAAATTTTAGAGAGAATAACACTTGGGAAGCTTGTAAGGAAATTAACTTTTTTAAAAAAGGCTTCCAACCTAGCACTACTATATGCAGAGAACGCAATGGAAACCTGCTGACAGATAAAGAAAAGGTGATGACTAGATGGAAGCAATATTTCAACGAGCTACTCAATCCAAGCTCAAACATGCAAACATAAAATCAGAGGCAGATGGAGAAGATACGATTGAACCACCATCTATAATGGACACAATGAGAGCCATAAAAAAGTTAAAAAACAATGAAGTACCAGGGATAGATAACTTCTCTGGAGAACTATTCAAATATGGTAGGGAAACTACAGAGGGATCTCTCTACTTTTCACAGCTTACAAGATTTTTACAATGATTATCAAAGATAAACTGGAAGTATTTGCTGAAAATATCATTGGGGAATACCAGGCGGGATTCAGACCTGGTAGATCAAGTGTAGACCAACTTTTCATGGTAAGACAAATATCAGAGAAATTTTGGGAGTTTAACTTGGATCTATATCAACTCTTTGTGGACTTTGAGCAAGTATATGATAGTATTGATAGGAATAAGCTACTTATAAGTATATATATATATATAGTATACTATCATGCTCTATTTCCACATACCCCCAAAATTAGTAAGATTGGTGAGAGCAACGATGATGACCACTGAATGTCAAATGAAAGTAGCTGGAAGCCTAACTAGCAGTTTTGAAGTAACCCAAGGACTAAAGCAAGGAGACAGACTAGCACCCATGCTTTTCAATCTGGCTCTAGAACATGTTATAAGAAATGCTGGAATTGACACAAGTGCTCACAAATAAATCAAAACAAATAGTAGGGTATGAAGATGACCTGAATATTTTGGGAAGATCTGTACCATCCATAAAGGAAGCTTTTGGGAACTTAGAAACAGCTGCTAAAGATGTAGGCCTTACAGTAAACCAACATAAAACTAACAAGGAGCACGTCAGGTTTGTGTAACATGGATTTACACGAAAATTTCAGGACACTTTCCTTGCACCAAAATAACAGACACGTGTCCGGTCGTTCAACTCAATGCGCCTTTGTTTATGCAATATTTGCAACTGAAAATCGAAGTTAGGCAACCACGCAACACACGTGCATTGCCATAGATATAGCGAAATTTTCAGGAATTATAGAAATGGTTTGTCGTTGAAACATTTCTGCCACGGAGAGGATGTCATCCATTGTGGAAATATCACTACTGGATACATAATTTGTAATCTTACGTTGTTTTATACCATGTGTTCTTTTAAATCTATTGGTCCAAGATTGCGAAGCGTTAAATTTAAATTCTTTTGATAAAAACTGCATTGCGGCAGACATGGCCCACTGTTATAATGCCCTAGTGGTTACATATCTTCTCTCTAGCTTCCACAAATCTGTCCCAAGCCCAATTATTAAGAAGAATGCTGAGGAGAATCTATGGGCCAGTAAACAGTAAAGGGATATGGAGAATTACTTGGAACCACGAAATATATGAACTGTACGAAGAACCCAAAATTTCCACAAACATTAAATTAATGAGGCTCCAGTGGGCACGACATGTCCAGTGGATACCAAAAACAGGGGTGCCAAAAAGTCTTCTTTGAGAGTATGGGAGGAAAGAGACCGGTGGGCAAGATGGGAAGATAACATAAGCAAGGATAAAAGAGACCTACTAGGGATCAAGAACTGGAGAGAACAGCCAAGAGACTGAGATGGATGGAGACAGAAAATTGATGAGACCAAGGCTCAACTAGAGAAACCTTTTCAAATAATTTTGTTTTGTGGAGTTATGATTTATTATCATTCATGTAATGTGATTTTCTTAAATAGGTAAGGTATTAAGTATAAAATAAGCAATGAAAGTGAGGAAGAGCAAGATCTTCAAACTGGGGGTATGATGAGAAAGAAACCCTTTTGTTTCTTATAAAGGAAAGGATTGCAATTATAGAAAACAAGACTGGGGTTGGGTGAATGATTGCAAAAATGCGGAATGCATGGATGGAGGTGAAGAAAGAGTTTGAAGCTCTTCACGGAGAGAGAAAACTGAAAAGACTGAAAGAGCAATGGAGACAAATGACGATAGTCTAAAGATTCCATCAGAAAGGTAGGAATCCATCCATTTGAATGATTTTGAAATATTTACATATAAAATAATGTGAACCGATATAATTTCTCAGTTGCAGCATTACCAGAGAGGAACCGGAGGGGGAGGCCCAGTACCTGATAATATGATGCTACCTACGGAGCAAGATTTAGAGAAATAGGAACAGGTACCGAGGTAGTTCTTAAAAGACTCAAATTTTGCAGACGACGAAGGCAAGCAGGTTGGTTACTTAAGGGGTGAAATTATGTATTAATTACATATTATATCAACTCAATCGATCAGGTAAAGGTCATCTTGCTCTGTTTCTAAACATAGCTTTAAAAATATTTAATCACATGCTGCTCTATATCACTAATTTCAGAAATTAATTATTTTTGAAGAAACTCAAGAAAATGAGGAGGAATTAGCAGGAAATCAGCAGAGCACCTGGTAATGTTAGAGGATCGAACTTCTACTTAGGACATAACAATCTACTATGAGAACATAACTAAACATCTGTAATGTTTTAAAATTTTCTGTTAAACATCTGAAATTTGTGACAGCAACACCATATATGAAGGTATTGCAGACCAAACAGAAGCAGAGAAAAGTGGATTACATGTTATAATTCTGGAAACCCCTATTATATAATTTCTTTTATAATTTATTCCAAGCATAAAAGTAGTAAATATATAATGTATCTTTCCTACTTCTATGTCATAAAAGGCACAAAAATCTTTCCATGATTACTTCACATGAAAGCTATATAACACAATTATTTCCATAATTAACTTGATTTCAATATTTTCCTGTTTTTATCTATCATTTTTTATACATCAAGATGAATTTCTTAAATTGCAAATATTGAATTAGCATTTAAACCCTTTCAGGAAAAAAACTGTAGAGAATGGGAAAAAGATAACTTATTACGAGGAAACGACGCTGAAACATCAAGCAGCAAAAATAGAGGATTAAAGAGATCAGATCAGAAGAAAGAGGGAGATGGAGGAGAAGCTTCATAATTTACAAATTGAGCAATGTAAAATGGAGAATACACTGTTGAGTGTGAAAGTTGAAAGAAACAAATTTGAACTGATGTACTGGAACAAAATGTAAGAAAGTTTGCTATAAAACGTTGTGATATGTATATTTCAGGTATTTAATTTAGGCATCTTTTTGGATAAACAATTTCCTGTACAAGTTTCCCCTTCCTGCAGGTTCTTCTGTGAACTGTGGCACTTCTGGATTCTCAAAATTATCATCAGCATCACATTCTGAGAATTTATATTAGCAATCAAACTTTCATTTCAAGAGCTTCATATTTTCTTCTATTTATAATTTATGGTAATATTAATGGGCTATTGGCAGTGCCCACACAGCACAGTGTCTGCTATATACATAATTAATACATTGCATGTATATATACACTTGTATAGACATTGCATATGGTATACTGTGCCTATGTATCCAGAAAGGATGGACAAGGGCTGAACTATGCAATAATGTTCGCTAGACATAGTATACAGTATACGCGCATGGGAAATGATGTCTATATGTTGTGCATCCATAATGACACTTTAAAAACTAATAATGTAAGCTTAAAATCTTTATTATTTCATATAATACTATCATCATGAAATACTTATAATTAAGATAATTTATGAATGATTTTCTAATAGGATTAATTCTGTAGCTTATGAAGAAGTGAAACATTGAAAAAAGTCAAAAGAAGTACATCAAAATATGAGCCAAATATAAATACATTCCGACATCCATCTTTGAGAGATACGGTGAATATAATTGTTTATGTAAGAATTGCATCATTTCCAGAAAATGCATTTTCTGAAGTCTCTGGAATAAAAAACCCATTTCCAAGATATAAAGGAGACAGCGAATTTCGTATTTTTTGCACAATTTTTTTTATGACCAGTTTTGTCATACACCATCATCAGGTACACTCACAATCAGTGGGAAACAGAGAATATATCTTCTTACAGCTAAATTCTCTCTTTTTCTGCTGAGTGTACCTGATGATGGCTGGTTGTACATAAAAGTTGTGTGGAAAATACGAAGTTTGCTGTCTCATTTATTAAAATGACATTCCAGGAAGTACAGTCACATCATATTGATTACCATTTCCAAGGGTATATTCATTCATCCATTGTGGTGTTGTTTGAAAATTTATTCATTGCCTGCTAGAAGTTTTACAGAATTTATCACTTCATTATGACTTATGAATACTTTCATTAGCAAATGCAAAAATTTCATTACCTCTAATGGCTAGCTTTGTTTTTTCAGCAAATTAGAATTAGAATGTTTGTTGAAACGTACATTTGAAATCAAAATGAAAATTTAACATGGTTACTTATATTATTAAATATCGTCTTCAATTCTTATGCTATATGACATACTATTACATACATAATATGACATACTATTACATACATTACCATTCTGATGGAGTAGAAGTTGATGGTTGCCGTCCCCCAGGAGAAAAGGAAATGCTGGACAAAAATCCCTTCCCAAAAGAGTAAGGGTATTTTGGTGGGTTTTTGCGGCAGACATGGCCCACTGTTATAATGCCCTAGTGGTTACATATCTTCTCTCTAGCTTCCACAAATCTGTCCCAAGCCCAATTATTAAGAAGNATTCATTACACTGCACCTTTGTATGAAAGTTTTCAACCCCATCAATTCTGCATCACACTGCTTTTGATTATAAATAATTAAACAACTTCCTCCACAAAATGCATCGTCCATATACATCTCCATGCAACCGTGGTTGTCTTTTTCATATTTTACTACCTGGTTTTCAGAGGGAAGAACAGCTAAATGAAAACATGATCCTGAACTGGGTTGGTGCTGCTGTAAGCTTAAGTTGTACCAGGGAGTAGAGGAAACTTCCTAAAAATATAACCTAAATTAGAATGGGGTAGAAAGGGAACATAAATGGAAGCATATTACTAATTATTTTCGTAAAGATAAGAAAGAACATCGACCTTTCCAAACTGGTACTTCTTCAATCCATTTCCTTGACAAAATGAGGTCTTGAATGGCAATTCACTGGGACCATGAAGATAGAGATAGGGCAAGACTCTATTCCAGAAGCAATATTCAAGAGGCAAGAAATTTTTGGCTCCAAATTTTTCATACACCCATCCATGGGCAAAAATTGCAGCAGATAGATCGTGCTTTCTAGCGACTTCCAAAGCCTATGAATTGTGTAGAGAGAGGAAGTAATGAATAATGAAAGAAGCCTTAGTCAAATTAGCATTAATTTTATACTGAACCTCTATTTTATAATTTTGCCATAATTCCATTTGTAAGGTAGAAGTTATTCCACTTCAAAATAGATTTTTCTCACAAAGAGTTACTAACCTTGTACGTATTGAAGCCACCACCTCCATAGCAACCTCTTCCAAATACATCAACTCCTACAAAAACATCATGGTAACGGTCTCCTGCATTTGTTTTACTTCTAGTCAAACCCTCCTCATCCCAGTTATAATTCAGAAATATTCCATCGCAGCAATCAAAAAATTCCCTTAAATAGAAGATGAATATTACTGACCAAACTTTGTGCAATAATTTTAACATGTGCAAAAATATAGGCTTAATTATAAAAGAATGGCATTTACAAGCTAAAATAAATAGACATGATTATGAGAAAGTTTTTAAATGTTACACAACTTCATAACAGAATAAATTAAATCCTCACATGGCAGTTTTCTCAAATAAAACTGAAAAAGTCAAATTTTAAAAACAACTTACTGATTTTTTGAATTTAGTTCATTTTGCCAAATAAGTTGTCCTCCAGGTAAAGTAACACTGTCATACCATATCACTAATGAATTGGGTAATGCTTCATGCATGCTCTTTGTTAGTCTATCAACAAGAGTTACTAATTTCCTTATGTTTCCCACAGTTTCATCAACCTTTATAGAAAAATAATGCATAATGAAAATAGCATTTATTAATATGTTTTAATATCTATAGAAAGCACAGGGGTATGCTGAACAAAACGTCATAGTGAAAATGAGGAAGACAATAAGGAATATAGATTTCAAGAAGGATTTTTATTTCCTGCTGGGAATTATAACAAGAAATATGAAAACTAACAAATTTATAAAAAACCATTATTTTATACAAGGTAGAATCATAGAAAATTTGAAAATAAAATGTTAAAGCAAACACCGTTTACTTCCCTTATCTCAAATTTTTGAGTAAATGATATTAATTTATGAAGATGCAGAAGAAATGACAATGCTCTAATAGAGAAAATACTAGCAAAGCTTATGTCATCAATAGTCTTGATGTAGTAAAACCAAAGCATATAAATATTCAAAATAAAGACCAATTATAAAAAGTAGGTTAAAAAATATCATCAAATTATAAAATAATACATGGAGAAACTGAGCTAAGCTGCCTTGTTTAAATTTAGGTTTAAAAACAGAAATATGAAAGGGATGTGATTGTTATGTCCCAAGTGTATGGACCTGAAAAACTTCGCTCACATTTACAAGTGATCAGCTGGATTGCATGGACTGAAAGCCTTTGAGAACCCCGTTAGCATGTGACCTTTGACATTTAACAACCTCCCTCTTGTGAATTGTAGGAAAAAGGAAATTCTTCTGGCACTCTCTTCTAAGTACTTGTCCCAGAAACGACTGTCTCATTATGGACTGGAATGTTAGACCAGTCATTGCCTAAGGTTTCTAAGGCCAGTAGATTGTCATGTGGTTTTGGTGGTTTGGACAGCTTGTATTACATTTATTATTGGTTGTTTGAAAGGGACTTAACTTATCTTGATCTTGTAATAAACATTTTTTGTTTGGAGGTATTAGTTTTTTCTTTCAAACTGTGCCATATCACAGCTATGTCGAGTTGGCCAGACTCTGCATGTTCAAAACTTCCCACCCAGTCAGACTGAAAGAGAGAGAAGCAGGGTGGCAAACATTACTTTCTCTCGCTTTCAAAGTTTTATCTAACACAGAGGAGAAACTCTATTCCTCCACTAAGGAGCTCTTACCCTCTTTAGCTGTGTGGTCCTTAGAAGATAGACTTGGGGAGAAAGAACAATAACTTGCACACAGAAGCTATTATTTTCCAATTTTACTGTAACTATATATACATTGCCCCCCAATTTCCACAGATTATGAATATCTTAGGAATACTAAATAATTTAGCTATCTTAAATACAATCTACTACTTCAGCCTTCACTTTAAGGAACCCAGAGATCAATTATACCTGACAAAATAAAAAACAGTATTTCTTGCAAAAACACTTCAATATAGACCATGACTACTGTGATTTTAAACTTAAGAGAGGATATTTATTTTAATCTGATGAGAATGATTTTAAGTTATTAAAAACCTTATTTTCGATGTTAAGCAGCCATCCATCGAAGCCAAAGTATACACAAAGTTGGGTGAGTTTACTCACAAATAAAGCAATGTTATCATCGTTTTTGAGTAATTCCTTCCATATTTCCGCACCGTCATTCCATTCTGTTATAATGGTTCCTAAAAGAGGTAAAAACAGTAGCTAATGCCTTGGGTTACAATATTCCGATGATAACAAACCAAGATATATCAGGTTTTGAAGAGAGTTAACCCGAGAAGAAACTAGGAAATTTTTTTAAAACTCTCTTTCAGTCATTTTTTGGAGTTTGTTGGATAATTGTTGTTACTTAGATAATTTTCACTTTTTATCCATGTATCTTCAAAACATTTGAATTAGTAAATAAAATTATGCTAAAATTTAAGTTTTCGTTTAGCATGGTAAATAAGCATGCATTGACATGAAAACAACATCATATATTCGGAACGATCGGGTAATGAAATTAAATCGCCGACGGATATCTTGATAATACATTTTTAGATCACATAAGTGTAGCAATTCAGCTACAGATTATACAAGCATTATTTACATGCTTACTGTAAAGATGTCAGTCAATGATTGTGGGAAAGATCATGATAGAACTATTTCACAATACTAACCCAAAATCTTTACACTGTGCAAATGAGCAGCATTGATCCATCCTGGTGGTGGCAAGGTTATAAAGTGGTGGCTAAAGTAAACAAAAATATCAACTCCTGACCAATGAAAGAAACGATATTCATCTGCGTTTTGCGTTCCATTAATAAACCTGCAATCGAGGTTATAATTTCAATTTCGTAGGCATAAAATTCCGAATCGACGAAGCACCTCTACACCAATAAAAGAAATTGGGTTAAGTAATGCAAAATAATGAATGGGAGTACACATAAAGAACGTTTCTGGCAGATATTACCTGTCTCCTAAATAACCACCGGCCATATCGTGACACAATAAAGTTTTCGGAACACTATCTCTTGCTAAATGCTCATTTTCTTGCCATGATATTCTCAGTGAATGACAAAAGTTTGTGGCTCCCAGATGACACTCTTTGGAAGAAGGCTGCAGAGGAATAACAACCCATTTGGATGTACGATTTCCTTCCCAATCCCACAGTTCTTTCAATTTCCTCAGTGGTTTACACTGATCGTTAGCCATTAAGACAGGTGATAACCAGGGGAACGACTCTCAAAGCTTTATGACCACAGAACACCTACTAAGTTTAAGTCAGTTGACGACAGCCTACTTTTCCTACTTTTTCGCAACTTTTCCATGTTTTCCCTCGTTTCCGATTTCCCAGTCATTTACTGAATTGCTAGCGCCGCCTCGCTGGAACTATGATACATACACAATCAAAGGTTTATATCCAAATCCAAATGCTTCGCGTAATCTTTGGCATGTTGGCGGCTTCGTGATGGCTACATACTGGCGATTTCATTGTCAATAAATTAACGAAAAAGATAATAGTGCATGTTATTCGTCAACGATAAACGTTAATATCTCCACTGTGTTTGTGCAGCAGACGAAAAAGAGGTTGTTTACATCGGCTAAAACGCAGAATAGGCAAGAGTTCCTAGGTTTTTCTTATGTATACGATTGAGCTGTTCTTTTCATTGCTAATTTTCTTTGCTGTTTACTCTTATAAAAATATTCGCACGTATATAAAACTATCGTATGGATTTGTACAACTGCGGTATGAGCAAGTATACAAACATATACCTTATATTTGTATACCTTAGGTTTATATATTTCAGCTTTATTAACCTGCTCTCCTACATTTGATACAAGAAACCACACTATTTTTTATAGTGGGAAAGATGACAATCAACACGAGTGTGGGGTTGCTTTTATTGTGGATAAAAGATTATAGGAAAGTGGCCTTAATTTTAAACCAATTACTGAAAGAATATGTCTCTTGAGACCCAAAACACAATTATTTAACCTATCAATTATAAATGTCCATGAAGATGAAATCACCAAAGAAACTTTCTTCATAAAGCTAGAACAAGTATTTGACACTATTCCAACAAATGATATCTAGCTAGTGATAGGAGATTACAATGCAAAAATTGGAAGAAAAGAAAACTACTGAGATTTAGCAGGGAAACATAGCCTTCACACTGAAAGTAACGACAATGGAATACTCACCATTGAAAACGCCAGAGGCATGGTTGTAATATCGACTCAATTCCCTAGGAAAGACATCCATAAACGAACATGGACTACCCCGGATAACAGACACTACAACCAAATAGATCATGAATTAATTGAGAAAAGGGGTGCTTCCAGTGTCACAAATATCAGAAGTTTTAGAGGAGCAAATTGTGAGTCGGATCACTACCTGGTATGCATGCATTTCAGATGTTGAATAACAAACAAAAGGCAAAATGGACAACAGGCCATTCCAAAACTCAACTTAGAGAAACTGGACTGGTCCAACACCAGAAGAAGCTACCAAAAAGCGTTGAGTGAAAACCTGCAACATTTTAGTAGACAAAACAACACAGAAAACTCAGTAGAAGACGAATGGCAGAACCAAAATATGTGGTCTTGCAAGCCCCGGAATCAACACTGGGACACAAAATAAAAAGATTGAGTGGTTCAACCAGGAATGTATTGAGGCCATCCAGAAAAGAAATTCAAATAGAAAAAAAATATTTGGAAATGCAGACCAGGGACAAGAAATTGAAGTATGAAAACTCCAGAAGGGAAGCCAGTAGAATTGTAAATAAAAAGGCATATTTTAATTCTATCATGCTGAGAGCTAAAGAAAATTTTAGAGAGAATAACACTTGGGAAGCTTGTAAGGAAATTAACTTTTTTAAAAAAGGCTTCCAACCTAGCACTACTATATGCAGAGAACGCAATGGAAACCTGCTGACAGATAAAGAAAAGGTGATGACTAGATGGAAGCAATATTTCAACGAGCTACTCAATCCAAGCTCAAACATGCAAACTTAGAATCAGAGGCAGATGGAGAAGATACGATTGAACCACCATCTATAATGGACACAACGAGAGCCATAAAAAAGTTAAAAAACAATGAAGTACCAGGGATAGATAACTTCTCTGGAGAACTATTCAAATATGGTAGGGAAACTACAGAGGGATCTCTCTACTTTTCACAGCTTACAAGATTTTTACAATGATTATCAAAGATAAACTGGAAGTATTTGCTGAAAATATCATTGGGGAATACCAGGCGGGATTCAGACCTGGTAGATCAAGTGTAGACCAACTTTTCATGGTAAGACAAATATCAGAGAAATTTTGGGAGTTTAACTTGGATCTATATCAACTCTTTGTGGACTTTGAGCAAGTATATGATAGTATTGATAGGAATAAGCTACTTATAAGTATATATATATATATAGTATACTATCATGCTCTATTTCCACATACCCCCAAAATTAGTAAGATTGGTGAGAGCAACGATGATGACCACTGAATGTCAAATGAAAGTAGCTGGAAGCCTAACTAGCAGTTTTGAAGTAACCCAAGGACTAAAGCAAGGAGACAGACTAGCACCCATGCTTTTCAATCTGGCTCTAGAACATGTTATAAGAAATGCTGGAATTGACACAAGTGCTCACAAATAAATCAAAACAAATAGTAGGGTATGAAGATGACCTGAATATTTTGGGAAGATCTGTACCATCCATAAAGGAAGCTTTTGGGAACTTAGAAACAGCTGCTAAAGATGTAGGCCTTACAGTAAACCAACATAAAACTAACAAGGAGCACGTCAGGTTTGTGTAACATGGATTTACACGAAAATTTCAGGACACTTTCCTTGCACCAAAATAACAGACACGTGTCCGGTCGTTCAACTCAATGCGCCTTTGTTTATGCAATATTTGCAACTGAAAATCGAAGTTAGGCAACCACGCAACACACGTGCATTGCCATAGATATAGCGAAATTTTCAGGAATTATAGAAATGGTTTGTCGTTGAAACATTTCTGCCACGGAGAGGATGTCATCCATTGTGGAAATATCACTACTGGATACATAATTTGTAATCTTACGTTGTTTTATACCATGTGTTCTTTTAAATCTATTGGTCCAAGATTGCGAAGCGTTAAATTTAAATTCTTTTGATAAAAACTGCATTGCGGCAGACATGGCCCACTGTTG
>KZ308456.1:833009-874217 GCA_000376725.2 Ladona fulva | reverse complement strand
ATATATGTAATTATCTCCTCTATAACTCTTTAACACATGCTTCTCACAACAAACTTTTAGATTTTTTTACTAAAATGACAATAATTCTTCTACTTTGCGATATATATAAAAAAATTCGTTTCTTATGGTTTGCTTACATTAAGCTTTTTTCTGAACATTTTGCTATCCAGAACGCATTAATTTCTTGTTCATGTCTACATCCATGAAATTGTTTAGCAGTTTTCTATTAAACAACGAGTTTTTTGCATTTTCTGTAATAAAAATGTGGTATATTCAAAGTATTTCATCATATATATGCAAGCAATTGATAGGAAAGAAAATAGTTTTATCCCAGTCATTCACAGGACTTCCACAAGATACTAAGATTAATTGATAGAAAATATCTCATATTAACAACGAATTACAATTGATATTATGCATATAATTTCACCATTTGAACTTCATGTATAGATACTAATTTGAAAATGCTCTAAATCTAAACAGGACCTACCAGTAAAGAGATATTTATTCCAAATAATCTTCAATTTCCACATCTTTCATACTTTAGCAACCATTGCATTCAAATAAACAGGTAGTTCATGACTTCTTACAATAGCAAGTGCAGCTGGTGATACTCTTCAATGCAAGACTTCAACTTCATATAAAAACTTTGGTGCTCACAATTCGCTTTTAATTTTAAACCTTCCCCACTTTCGTATGTTTCGTTCTCCCTCTTAAAGATTTTGCTGGCTGATTTTTTCACCGAAAATGGAGATAAATAATAATCGATAATGTTGATAATGGCATGTTCTAACCTTCTGATTACTATTTACCTTGTGCATCTCTTGTTCATGCAAATACACCCATATACTGTGCTGTATGAATAGGTTATTAAAGTAATAAAATTCAAACCATAAAGATATGTAAGCTGGAGCATTATGCATACACCTCTATAGTTAGGGAAATAAGTAGTTAAAAAAAATCATGCCTCCAATTTTGAATTCAAATCTCAAGTTATGAAGTATGGCCATTGCAACAATCATTAACTTTGAACTCTCCAGGGATGATGTAATGTATCTGTTCAAAATTCTGAAAGTAATTTTCCAGACCCCAAAGAGTGTTTCTATTGCATGCCTTGCATTTGAATGGGCACCATTGTATTCCAACTCAGATGGCGTCTATAATTTTAACAGGCTGCAATTAAAGTTTAAAAATATACTACCAGCTATGTTTCAGCGAGTTCATTAACCAGATCATTACAGTGGGACTTTTCATTGGAGTCAATAAATAAGGTAGACATGGATATCCTCCATCACCGAAGAGGACACCCTTGTACACTTTCCTCTTAAATTTGTCCTTAGGTGAACATTCACTAAAAATTTGGGCATCATGAGTAGAGTCCCTCTATCTTACTACAATATTTAGAATTTTTAGGTTTGCACCACCAAGATCTAACCAATGTCCTAATTTCCCATCTACCTTCTTTCCTTGCAGCCAAACTACTGCCTAGTTATCGGTTATAACCATGATAGGGCGGCCAAAAATGTTGCTCCGTAACTTATCTATGGCCAGACAACTGCAAGACACTCCAGCTCATTGCTGTGGTAGTGCATTTCCACATCACTAAGCCGATGACTAACATATGCCACAACATGCTCCTGCTCATCCCTGTGCATCAACACAGCTCCAAAGCCGTCATAGCTGGCATCTGTGTGAATGACACATGGAAGGTCATCTTGATAATACTACTGGGCAAGCGTGGTAAGAAGCTTTCCTTTTAAGTATTGGAAATATCTATCCTCTTCACTCCCTGATTCCCACTTCCGATCCTTCTGGAGAAGGGCGTGCAACGGTTTGGAGATCGCGGCGAACCCTTTCACAAATTGCTGGTAGTGCCTCATAAGTCCAAGGAACTTGTGCAGATGACAAACACAGGAAGGTATAGGAAAATCATGTATTCCCTCAACTTTTGTTGGATCTGGTCTCAGGCCATTATTATCCACCTGGTGACCAAGGAAGCTTATTTTGGACATTCCAAAAGAAGCAGTTTTCCTTACTGAGGGTCAAACCAGCTCCCATCATTACAGCTTCCAGCCGTTGCACATGCTCTCCAAAGGATCGGCCGAACACCAAGACATCCTCCAAATATACCAGTCACTGGTGCCACTTCAGTTCACCTAGTACTTGGTCCATGAGCAGTTAGAAAGTAGCCAGAGCATTGGACAGACCAAATGGCATGCGTCGGAACTCAAAAAAATACGTTGGCCGTCTGGGGTTATGAAAGCAGTCTTCTTCCTATCCGCCTCCTCTATCTTCACTTGCCAGTATCCTTTGGATATCCAGAATGGAGAAGAACCGAGAGCCTCCTATTCTGTCCAGGACGATCCAGGATAGACGTCGCGATTCGGGAGAGCATTCAGGTGGCGGTAATCGATGCAATACCTCTCTTCCCCTGACTCAATCTTTACCAATACCACTGGAGAAGACTAAGGACTGGATAAGGGCGTGATGATTTCCTCCCTTAGCATCTGTGCCACCTAACCGGCGATGATATCACACTCTCCCGGCGACACGCGTCTGGGAAGCTGATGCAAAGGCCTATCATCAAGCAGCTCGATTCTGTGTTTTATGAGATCGGTCCTCGACAGCCGGTCGGACAGACGGATAGTCCAAGAAGATTTACCATCTCCTTCTGTAGATCCTCAGTCATGTCCTCCCCAAGGTTCCATTCCTGCATGATGTCCTTTATGAAGCCCCTTACATCGTCGTCACCCAGGTCCTGAGGCTCGCTCTGAACAGATGGTCCGGATACGTCATCGAAATTTACCTTGAAGGGTTTCTGAGACCGCTGGAATCGCAATGAAGTACTACTAAGATTGAGGACTAACACAACAAGGCCCACCCTCGGCGTCCAAAACTGACGCCGGACTACCATATACCCTTCCATATGGTTACCATAGATGGGCTTTTATTGGACATCTGCGCTGTCACGAACCCCAATGCTCGCTTCGGGATGCGGCACTGTTCCTGCACAACAAGCTGCACCTGCAATCCGTCTTCCAACCCATCAACTTCCTTGGTGCACAAGTCACTGAAAGTGCACGTTATGTCGTCACCTTCCTTTTCTAGACCTGCTTCAACTACCACCGACATGCCCCCGGATCCATCGATAATCTTCGTGGAGCTAGCCACGATCCAGTCCACCCCTAGGATTACGGCAAAAGGGGGAGAATCGATTACTCGTGCGCCCATCAATGTCGCGTGGCTGTTATCTACCGCCACCTCAATGTCCACGCTACCACATGCATTCACCTTTTTCCCGTCCACCCTGGTAAGCACTTATCGGTGAATGGGTTTCATGTCCAAGTCTAGGGACTCAACAAACCCAGAGAACACCACACTTATGCAGGTTCCGCTGTCTACTAAAGACGTAACCTGCTTGCTCCGACATAAAGTGGCGCGCACAGTAGAGAGGTCCTGTCCCTACTCTGAGAACAAGCGCACACGATCAAATTCGACCCGTTTCCCGACCGCTGAGGCATCTCTGAATGGTCATGCGCGAGATGTCCTGGGTGACCACACACGGCGGCTCGCCGAGGATCCGGACAATCTCTTGCCAGGTGACCATTTCGTCTGCAGCGGTAACACTGCCTGCGCCGATCAGCTATATTCACGCTGCGTCGAACCAACAGGTCTTCGAGCCGGGCCAGGCTAGAGGAAATACTCTCCAACCTGCCCTCCTCCCCGGTTCCCCGCTCCTGATCTCTGCTTTCTTTCCTGACCTCGCCTCCCAAAGAGGACGATGCCGGAAATCCCTCTTCTACCTTCTCTACTCTTTCTATACCGTTTCCGGTAAAATAGCGAATAGAAAGAGTAGAGAAGACCTCGGGGCGCCGTAGTCCCCAGACTACACGCCGAATGATCTCCGCATCCGGGAGAGGAACGGGGCATTGCCGGCACAGGCGACGTTTTTCAAATATTACTTACTTACTTGGTTCAGCGGGAGAATGAACTCTAGTCTCCCTATGGCGCTCCATCATCTCCTCAAAATCTCTGTCATCCCGGATGCGTCCATGCTAACTCTCGCACTATGTCTCCTCAGAAACACATTCGCAAAAAGTCGTTCTCATAAGCAAAACACATACGCAAAAAATACCTTGACAGTCTGAAGGATAGTAACTAGAAATGCGAGATGGAGGAAAACGGGAATGGTGAAGACAGCATTCAGCAGATTGGAAACATTGTTTTGATGCAAGGTAGACGTGAGAGTGAGAAAGAGGTTGATGAAATGTAATGTTTAGTTTGTTTTCATGTAGATCGAAGGCATTACGATTAGGAAAACTGATAGAGAGAATAGAGACATCGAAAATTGATAGAATTTTGAAAAAATATGAAAGAAAAAATCTTGTGGGTGAAAAAACGAAATTAGGAGATTTTACAGCGTTTGTAAAAAGAGGGTAGTTGAAAGAAATAATCAAAATTCAGCGAAGAAATAGGATAGGTCTCCTTTTAACGTATGGGGAAAAATTAGCAGCAGCGAGAATGAAGTTTGGGCTACAGCCATTTGACTTCAGGAGAAATGTGCTTGAGGCTGGTCTGCGCCACCCCTTGCCGTAAACCACGGCTCCCTGTATCTCCTATCATTTGCGGGATAATATGCGGAAATGAAGCATACCTTGTTGATCTCATGATATAAGCTGACGAAATATCCTTTAGAAATGATGAGATGAAGTAATGACGTCATTATGGGTCAAGTATTCAGTTTTGTTATTTTTATTTTATTTTATATTGTACAGTTTTTATGATTTACTGCTCTTCTGTACACGTTTTCGAACTCCTTTTCAACTTTGAAAATTCTCCCAAAATTATACATTTTCATACCACCACCACATGATTAGAACTGATAGGTCAGTACACGTAAACATTAACTTTTGGGGAGCAATCACTGCAGCTGGACCCGGCCCTCTTGTGAAATCACCACGATGGCGAGATCTTATTGCGAGAAAAACTGCTGCCATAAGCGAACGAAATAGTTCCTGAAGGCGAGGGAGTAATATTTGGCAGCAGTCCAAACGGCACGCATTACTAGAGATTGTTTCCTTAATCATCCGAAAATGTAAGTCCCTACCTTGCCTGCACACATCCCATATTTTTGAAAACTTATGGGGTATGAACATACAAGATAGCCAACGCTCTCCTCTATCTCTGGGGCAGCACATTAGGGATATCTAGACCCTTTTTAGCTGCGACCCGGTTTGCAAAAACCTCGTGCACTCATAAGGGCACCGACTACATGGCAAAATGGAGGTTGAAGGAGATATAGTTATTGTACAATTCTGCCGCAGGATGACACTAGGTCAGGTGGCGAGGTTACATTTTTCACATTCTACAACTAACACTTGAGTTCTACCTATAAAAATATACACATTTGTCAATAGTCACCCCGTCCACTAAGTACAATAATTTACGAAACTTATTAATAGAAATTTTAACAGATACATTCATAACACAATTGAACATGATTTCATTTTTACAATTTAAAAAGCCATGTCTTACATATTAAAATTACGTAATATTACAAATTCATAATTTAAACATCTATGATATACAACTAAATTATGTTACAAAAGATAAATCACATCTACAACAGCATGTACTTTTAGCAATCCATACAGCAAATAAAAGTTTTACTTACGGGATTCGAGCCCCAGATCATTGGTCCAACTGCCGACCTTGTTACCACTTCAATACAAATATGTACTTCATCATAATAATCATGAATCATTGATTTATTACCACTCTTTTTATCTATCGCCTGTGCATTTTCATATTATTATTACACCAGTAAACACCCCCGTCAAGCATGATGGAACTTAATTTTGTTTAAAAATATATCTATTATTGTATATATCTAGTCCTCCTAAGCACAAAAAAATTCCGTCGTAAGATTATAATAACTCAATATATTTCTTACCATTATGAATAATATTTTTCCACTGTTTTCGAGTCATTAAAGGCTACTTCACGTACATTTCTTGTAGAAAAATAAAAGAACTGCCTATTCCCATGTACTTTTATGGGANATTTTAATAAATTTTATTAAATATGGCATGCAGCCACCAGTTCTCCTTCTGTCCGCTACGCTGCGCTACATTCGCCAGAACGGTAAAATGGCAACTGGTGCGGAGAAAGTATTCTATGTGTTAGCGTTTCATGAAACAAAATCCTTTGTAACAGTGCAGCGACAGTTTCGAGGGAAGTACGGGAAGACCCCTCCGAGTGAACCAGCAATTCGTGCTTGGTACGAGCGCTTTGTTACTGAGGGCTGTGTGTGCAAACACAAAAGTGTCGGAAGACCGCCAGTGAGCGCTGCGACCGTGGAAGCCGTTCACCAGACGTTTGCTCGCAGTCCACGAAAATCTGTTCGGCCAGTCGAGAACTCAAAGTAGCGAAAACAACTGTCTGGCAAGTTCTTCGGAAGCGCCTTCATCTGCGCCCATATCGACTGTAGATGTTGCAAAAATTGAAACCCTTGGACAAAGTGAAGCGGCTTGATTTCTGCAGCAAAATCCTCGAGCATCTGGCTGTCAATGACACACTTCTGGACAAGTTTGTCTTCAGTGATGAAGCGACCTTCCACCTGTCGGTACAAGTGAATCGACACAATATCCGAATTTGGGGCAGTGAAAATCCTCATGAAAGTGTTGAACATAAAAGAGACAGTCCTAAGATTAACGTTTTTGCTGCATTGTCTAGAGAGAAGCTGTACGGGTCCTTCTTCATTGAATCGACGGTGACAGGGTTCATCTACCTGGACATGCTCAGTGAATGGTTAATGCCACAGCTTCAGGAGGACATTCCAGACGGTATTTATCAACAAGATGGTGCCCCTCCGCATTTTCATAATGAAGTGAAGTCGTTCTTGAATGAACACCTTCCTCAGCGTTGGATTGGGCGCGGAGGCTCTATGAAATGGCCTCCAAGGTCCCCTGATGTGACATCAATGGATTTCTTTTTGGGGGGTTATGTGAAGGACAATGTATACGTCCCTCCACTACCAACTACTCTGCAGGAGCTGCGGGCACGGATCAGGGAGGCTTTCGGTAAAATTGACGAAGAAATGAAGCACAGAGTGTGGCAGGAGGTTGAATATCGCTATGAAGTTGTTCGAGTCACTCAAGGTGCCCACATTGAACTTTACCAATGATTTTATTTACCTCAATAAAACTTTTTGAGTTGATATTTCAGCTTTTATGTGTTTTATGGGGGTAACCTTAAGTAAAGCTGAATAATGAAATATTAAAATCGGAAACATCATTTACGGACACCCTGTATATCTGGTCCTCCTAAGCCAGAAACAGTCCGTCGTAAGATTATAATAACTCAATATATTTCTTACCATTATGAATAATATTTTTCCACTGTTTTCGAGTCATTAAAGGCTACTTCACGTACATTTCTTGTAGAAAAATAAAAGAACTGCCTATTCCCATGTACTTTTATGGGATAACTCATGAAATCAACATTCAACAGTTGCCTTGGTCGTCAAAGGATTGGTTTGTTTATTTCCGAAAATTTTTACGAATTTTCCGTGTAATTGATAAAAGTTCTCGCAATTTCGAATGAATATGAATGTTTCACGACTAAAATAGGATTCTATAATCATTTTTATTTCTTGCGACACTTGTCTCAATTTCGTAGGACCATTATTTCTTGTTTAATTTTATAAAAGAAGCAACCTCTGCAGATAACGAAAACCTATTTTACGTACATTGCTTACGGAAGCGTATTATGGGCTCCTGGGTTCGAACCCGGGCAACAGAGATGAGAATAGTTTTTGTAGGGGTTTCAGCATCTTAGAAACACAATGCAGTTTGTTTCAGATCTCTAAGGCAAGCCGTTTCTGAGATAAATAGGGGGAAAGAAAAAAAACGTGAAAATTAGGGCGTGGTATGGGCTCCCGTACAGCCAATTGTGCAACGCGTTCGACTTCAATGAAAGCGTTCCCGCGTTAGATTTCCGGTGGGAGCCTTCGTGCGAAATTACCTAATATTTTATAATAATAATAATTTTAATATAATGACTTTTAACTATACTTCTACAATTAAGGAGTAGTGCATTCCGGACTCTCCCGAAAATACGGGCATTCATTATTAGAGTAAAACCTTTTCTGAGAGAGTCAAAGGAAATCGGGAAAGTAATTAAGATGTCCCCTCAAAAACAAATAAGACAGATTTTTTGCGTTGCTTATCCACCTTCTATTAAACTAATATTTCCCTCCTTCCTATCCACTCCTGCACCACTATGGATAAGTTCTCTTAGAATGCTCTTGTGGAATAAGTGATAGACATATCCCCTCTTGTTTCTACAATAGAGAATAGAATAAATAATAATAATAATAAACGTCTTTGTTGGGCGAAATTGATACTAAAGAGTCCCATCTCCCATTTAACCCTTGTCATAAAGTGAGAGACAGAAGAATAAAAGGAAGATACATAGAGATAAATAGATAAAATAAAGGATAAATAAAAGAAAGATATACAATAGAATAGAGGATCAAAGAGGTGTGATCAAAGAATACGCGGAATTTTTGGTTTTCTCAAAAAACCTTTATTTATTCATTGATATCATTGTTGTCCCCTTCAAAGTATTCCCCACAAATATAATACATTCGTGCCAGCGCTTTTCCCAATCCTCGAAGCACTTCTGGCACAGAATACAATACTTAAAAGGAAACACGGCGCGCACAATGGCAATTAGGATCTATCGGTAGAATATATACAGCTTAAAATAGGGACTCGTCGATAGAAACGAGGACGGCGTTAGAGCCTTTACCTAGGAAGCGAGCGGCTCCTTGACCCAGAGATAAATCATTATTTGCAAGTTTCGTTTTTTACTTAAAAGCACTCAAAGAAAATTGAGAGTTAAATTTGATAATTATGTTTGGAAGCAGTACAGGTGGCCTTATTTTCGTTTACAATCGACTCAAAAATTTTTTTTAGCATAGGAAGATACGTTATGTCTTAGAAATAGAATCAAACCTTATAATAGAATAAAGGTTTAGAGCTTGGAAATGATTATTCGCAGGGTGCGCGGATAGCCAAGTGGGCAACGCATTCGAATTCCGTGAAATCGGTTCTGGGTTCGATTCCCGGTGAGAATTATTATGTGCTCTACGTTTTAAACTATGAGAAGCAAACGTTTGATTCAGAGTTTGCGCGTCAAATTCCACACTTTTTGCCAACTTTATCAACCCAACATTTTGTTGCTGGTCTAGGGTTTAAATTACATACAGGTTTAGTGAATTTTCTAACCGATAAGGCGACCGCTGAGATAAATATTTATATATGTGATATTTGCTTACTTGTTTATTAAATATCTTAGTGATAATGACTTCCAATTAATTATTATCGTGGTGCCATGGTTGTGCCTGATGATGTTTCTTGGTACAGGGCACAAATCGCACCACTACGCTTGAGTGAAAATTTTTCTTGCTCACACAACTACTGAGAAATGTGATAACCTTCCGATTCGGTTAACGGAAAAAAAGTTTATCATCCCAATAATAATAATTACACGTCTTTTTTAAGGGCGAGATCGAGATTTAATAGTCTCTTCTGAGTAGTATACCGGACGTTTAGCTTTGAAATACATATCATCGGAAAGTCACTGATTCCGGATACAATTTCAAGCGTACTTTATTAACTTGATCGGACATATTTATTGCGCAATTTTCACCTATCAACTCAGCCCCTTCTTTCTTTTTCGCATATCTCTTCAGTTTACCTTTTTAGGGGACCCATCGGAACGGCATCATCATCACCACTCTTGACGAATATTAAGGCGTTACCTTCGGTAACTCTTTTTGTTGCTTCGTTAAGTTGTCTCTTCCACAAAAATACCATCCTAATTTTACGTGTATGTTGCAAACGAAAAGTTATCCGGCGATGCCATTGGCAGTAAAAATTCATTCGTCGCAGTTCCAACATTCGTTATGTTCCATGACAAGAGTTATGTTCAGATTCTATTGAATGTAACTTAAAGGACTTAGTTTTGGAATCATATCATTCATATTTCCCTTCCCTCTGCAATCGAATTCGACTACTATGACGCCTGTAGCAAGCTATGGTACTTCCTGTGTTTGGATTACTTTAGTTATTTCTTAATTGCGTTAGCTTAATCCTCACTGACGTAGCTTGCGGTATCTGTAGATGATCGTTACTAATAATATTATATTAATACCCTTTTGTGCAAGAACTTTACTTGGAAGATTTTATCAGAGATCTTTATATTTTAATTGTATACAAAACATCTTAATTGGAAATTGCCTTCAAATATCTTTGTTTTATGCATCCGAAGTCGAGTGAAATATATAATACTATATTCATAAACTTTGCGCAGTAATAAATGCCCAAACTTTGGATTACGATTGTCTTTTTTCAACCATAGTGCCTCTTTCTATCGCTATTCAAGGCGACACGCAAAAGTGTTTCGTTTTCTTCTCGAGCTAACAGTAGTCCAGGTATGACGGTGTAATATGCGTTTCAACAAGGAGGAATGTCTACGGCATGCCTTTCCATCTCCCGGATCTGATTGCCGTTCGTCCGTGAAGAAGCCATGGTGATTTTTATCTAAACTTGGAACGAAACCTGGATTTTATTTTGGTAAGTACACGCAATCTGATAGGAATGACTAATTTCTGGACGATAATAATTTCATGCGTTCGCATTAAGTTAGAAGTATTTAATCTAATACCCACCATGATTTCGAAAATGTCCATCAAAGTCTTGAATTTGGTAAGTAGTTGAAGGATTTAGATTAGTGTTTTCCGGAAAGGTTCCTACGTTTACGTTACGTTGGACGAAGTTCTATTGCATTCTGTAGGTCAGTTACTGGGGCATGATGCGAAGTTGTCTCATCCGAATCACTGGAACTCCTCTCCATGTTTCTTGCGGAGGCTAACTCATCTCCATCTAATCCCATTTCACCACCTCGACTTTCACGAAGTGGACGAAATTCTTCGGTTAGCGCTGTGCAGCTTGTCCACGTGAAATTGACAGACGCAAGGTACGAGTAAGTTTTCAAACACTTGTGAAATTTCTTTTTTTTAAGTAAATTTATGTTTAATTGCTTTTACTGCGACATTACCCGAAGTATAATGCTTGCAGTTATGCTTTGGTGTTTAAGTTTCATTAAGTCAAATGCGTTGCGTATAGAGTCCAGGAATATGCGTGATAATTCCCTGCATTTAGCTAAGATTTCGAAACTTTTCTAGTCATTGATACATTATTATTTTCCGGTATGAGGATTTTCTATGAAATTTTAATGAAAACTTGTTATCAGCTTAATCAGATATTAAATTTCGCCAACTAGTAAAGAAACCTTCTACCGCGAAATTAACTAATATTAACGTCTTTAATTTATTATTTAACGTCTGCTATGTTACACTCTAAACTGTTTGTGTGGATGCAATTTCGATTCTGGGGTGCAGGATCGCCCTTTGGTATACTTCAGTTTCTGTTTCTACGAAGACAAGGTTGTTCTGTAGAAAGTTGTTAAATATATTGTAACGGTTTAGGTCCAGGTCTTATTTCTTTCTTTTATTTTTTTCTTGCTATTTTTTTTGCTAGTGTTTCTTTTTGGTGGCGCTTACGGTTACTAGCAGACCCTAAAATATTTTGGACCAATGAGGGTCATGCTTGGACAATATTCAAGAGGAGAGAGAAATGCCGGAGGGCGGATAGAAGTGACTGACGTGGTTGAGGAATGTCTATCCTCGGTGGATCCAGTTTAGAACGTCCTCTCACTAAGAGGCTCTCCAGCATTCTTCTGCATCAGAATGTGGAGCAGTTACGCTGTGTTGGAAGTAATTTCCAAATAGCTCCGGATTCGCCGCTGAATAAACCCTCAGGTGACTGTAGACTGTCTGCGAGCCTCGCAGGTCGAAGTTCGCGTGTCTTTCTCTTGGTGGCGAAGTGAACGCTCTAGCAAAGGAAGCTAGAGGAGTCTAATCCGATCAAATTAATTTTTTGTGGTTTTCTGAATGAAGTTCATATTGTTTAAGTTGTTGTTGCGATTATAATTCTTTTGCCGTTCCCTTTTCCACACACTTTTAATTTCACATAAATACCCCGCAAGCCGCCTTTCGGCTCGTGGCAGGGGGTGTAAACAGCAAGGGTTCGAGTTACTTATTTAGTTTATTTATCTTAGTTTTGTATCTTCTTTAGTTTATTATTATCGCGTATCGTTCGCCGAAGGAATGAGTCCCTAAAATGAATTGTACTCTCATCTATTTCTCTTACGCTTATTGTCGGGTCGGCCGATATGGTAGGGGAGTCTCATAGTACCATTTACGTCTTTCGCAAATGTACTTTCTCTGAATTTAGTAAGCAATCGCAGCCTAGCTTCTAATCTCCTTTCTTTCAAGGATTCCAAACCTGTCTGAAAGCATTTGCGAAACGCGTGCTTTTCTATCGTAACACTTTTTAACAAATCGTGTCGCCTCTTTCTCGAGTTCGCGAGCATTCGTTTCCCTGCGCAGTTCGTTATTTTTGTATGCTTATTTGTTTTAATCTGCATTTGGTGATAAATTTTTCTAATTTTTTAAGGTGGGATTTGGACCTTTCTCAAGTAATCGCACTTTCAATCACCACAGTCAACATTTTCCGGCTTTCCTAGCTTGGACGAGGAGACTTACAGTCAAACGGGATGAAATGGGGATGAGAGTTCATCCGCTCGCTGTCGGTCAAGTAGGGAACCCGCAAATTTTCTATTTCTTTTGTATTTGTGGCGAGTTGGCTCTTTACATACTCAACTGAAATTCGATTTGTATTGGCCAGTTCTTATTGTTTCTCTACCTTTTCCTTCTGACACTTAAAATAAAAACTTCGAAAAGAATGATTAACATCACCTTTTATTTAATCCTCAATATTGTCGCCAACTTTTCTTTCTAGGTAACTCATCCGCTCTCTTGGAGTGTCCGTCATGTGGTAAACAAAATGGTGTATGCTTATTTCTATTTACATCCTGTTTTCTCAGCGTCTAGTATTTAATAATGAATTGCGCGTGTAGCTTAATGCATCGGATCTAAATTAAACTTAAATGTGATGTGCTTGATGTAATTTTTTTAAAGATACTAATGAGATTCTGAGTTAAATTTGAAACGTTATTAAAAAATAGCAAAATACAGGATATTCTAAATCTTAAGACTTAAATTGCTAATTCAATTGTTATTTTGGGCATTATATTAATGTATGCCAAAAACATTGAAATCATGCTCATAGTTAAATTCTTAAGGTGTTATAAATCAGGGCCTGACAGGAAGGGTTATCTATAAGGTTTGAGGTATATTTTTATTTAGGATCGTGACTGCGGAAGTCGGTGTTAGGAAGAACCTGGTCGACGCGTTTCCACATCGCGGGAGCTCAATGGAATCCTACGACAGGACAAGGAAATCCAACATCCCACTTCTAAATTCTCATTTCTTCAGTATTATAGTTTATACTGTTTATGTAAAATACAAATTTTTTTGTTAAAAAATTAATTACAAGCTATGCATATAAAGAATGTCACACCACTGTTATATGAGTGAATCTTTTGTACTGGTTATTTTATATTCTGAATAAAAATGAAAATTATAAATCCTAAGAAATTCTTTTCCTATCGTCATAATCGAATGAAAATTGGTACAAAAATTGTTACCTGTACCTTAATATGTACAAACTTTACAGAGTTTCGTAAAAATAGACTTCTGTGCATAACTGAAAATGTGTGGAAAAATTATTAAGTCTATTAATTTCAATAGAAGCAGTAGGAGTTTTAAGTAAAATAAAGATATTAAACCAATTTATTAAGAATTTATAATCAATTTAAAGAAAGTAGAAGTTCAAAATATTTCATCATACGTAACGATTTTGAATTGCAACTTGATCATCACGAAATGCATGCTGGGCAATAAAATGACAACGATAGTCATATTTTATGGCAGAAAATGTCGGAGTAGGAAAATATCCAAAATGGCCTGATTTTCAAAAGTAGACTTGCAAAATAAAATATATAAACGGAGAATTCAAATCGGCGCCCAACCGTTGCGTCATAATACGTCACGATGACGTCAGGTACTTTCGATTTCAGGAAAGGGTTAAGTTGGTACCAAAGGGTTAAGTTGGGCTCAAAGGGTTAAGTTGACTGAGCGACTTCGTGATTTTTGGAGAAAAGGGTTAAAATTGGCGATTTTGTCCTTGTACGACCTCCAAATTCCGGATTCGGCCTTCAAAAAATGTCAGCAGTTGCCGCAAGATTACGGTGGCGCTGCATGTACCAATAGAGAAGGTAAAACTAGATTATAAAAAACTTCACATCAGCAAGAAGCATGTTAGCACTGATGGTAAACCATTAGAATTTAAAGAGAAGTAGCTGGGGTTCAATCCCAATGTATTCCAACTTTTTTCTCTTATTTTTCTTTTATTATTCGTCCTCTAATTCATTTGGGAATTTAANATCATTTGGGTTGATGACTAAGCTATTAAACAATTGCCTTAGCTTTCTAATTTTCATTGAGAAATTTCATGTAAAATTAATGATTTGATAGCTAATTTTATAAATGATTCTAGTTATCATAAGTATCATGCTCTGTAAATAGAAGCTTTCTATTTAAAGGGTTATAATGATATGGAAACTCCTTAGGGGGATGATGTACTCATAATGACACTCATAAAATATATTACTAGCAAAATCCACTATTTTGGCCTAAACTTGTGGTAGCTCTTCATGATGAAGGATAAATAAAATCAACTTCTACAATATACCACGGGATTATTAATCCTGTGGTATTGTGTACAAGTCGTTTCTATTCCTCTTTCATAATATTGAAAGCACTTAAATATGAGATATAAAAAGTAAAATAAAGTTATGAATCAATAGGTTACTTTCATCATTTAATTGGATTAATAACTAACTTTTCAATTCTGTTCATACTGAACTACTTTTGTAAATACACTTGTTACTTTATTTAGTTCTGTTTTGTTGTTATTATAGCAATTTGATCAAATTTTTATTGCAAGCTAAAAAAACTTTGCTACTAAGAGATAATGGCATAGTCCTCCATAGACTTAATCGATTAACAGAAAATGTAGAATGTGTCCATGTTTCAATAAAGTCATATTAAAATTCTCATGAAAGCAACATATGTGATGCACTTTTTAAAAATTTAATCAAAGCGTGTTTAGTGTTTCTTAACAGTCCTACTTTGACCAGAGCAAATTAATTCAGGGGCCTCTGTATTCTGTGCATAATTCATGCCTGTCATTAAAAGATTAACTGGTATTTTTTTGAGTAATTAAATTTCCCTTTTTCTTAGAGAAAACCCTGAAAGGTTTAAAGCTTTTTTTATGTCGTTGATTGTCATTGTTTATGTCAATCATTAATAGCCATTTAAAGAAAATTCAAAACGAACAGCCATTCTCTGATAGAGATTTTTCAAAAATCTTTATTTCATAAGGAATATTCTGACAAATGGAAAGACATCTGAAAAAATCAGATGTCTTTCCATTTGCTAATGGTAATGGTTATGTTGGAAAAGATGGAGGAAGAGGGATATAGTGAAAAATGGGTAGAATAAAAAAAAAAAATTATCCAGGATTTGTACGCTACCTACATATAAGATCTGAATATTTAGGTAATTGGTTAATTGTAGGATATTTCTAAATTCAGGTGGATATCTTGTGCTGTATCACAGCTATGTCCATTTGGCCAGACACAGCACATTCAAACTTTCCTGCCTAGTTTCTCCCAACTAGTCAGACAGAGAGAGAGGGAGAGAGAGAGAAAAGCTGGTTGGCATCCCTTTCTTTGACCCTTTTTCAAAGTTGCCATTTCTAAGTTGCAACACAACTCGCCACTCATGACTCGCCCTGCATGACTTGCCATGCAGAGAAGATGCCTCACTTATATATGGGTATGTGGATGGACACACTGATGTACCAAGTGATCAAATTGCCGGGAGACTATTTGATTGGGACAAGGCCCAGCGGTTCCTTTCTGTTTTGAGTCAGGTGACCTCCACTATACCCCTCCATTTGTTTCCCCTCCTTTATTTTGGGAAAGGCAGGTGATGGGTAAGAGGTGCAGTTTTTGCTGGTGTGCAGTGTGAAGAAGAATGCTGAACCTGAACTAATGAGTGTTCTCTTATCCTGTTGATGGACTTAGTGAAAGACATTTGAATGTGAATAAAATTTCATCCAACTAGTATTGAGACATTTATCCTCAGTATTGATTTGAGTTATTCCTATGCCTTAATGTTAGTTCAACTTTGTTTCTACAGCTGTTTTCTTGTTTGTTATTACCATGCGATTGAATTATATGGATTTTGTCATGCTATCTCGCATACGTTGTTATATTCTCCTTGTCTTGTTTCAACTGTGATTCCTTGATTTCTCACAAGTGTTCAAATGCAGCAACCTGTGATAGTATTTTGTGGTTTTCTATGAATGCTGTCATCGTGTAGCGGCACAGTCTTTAATAGGGACTTTTGGTGTAGGTTCAACAATTAGGTGCATCTAAATCAAAAGGGTGTAGGCAGTAAGGTAAATGTGAAGCAGTTTGTCTTGTTTCACAATTAAAAAAAAATCTGCAATGGACACCTAGCATTCTATTAACATTCTAAAGCATTTCAGTCTCGCTGATTATTTTAACTGATGAGGAAATGAGGTATTCTCAGATCTGTTAGTGATTGGTCTGCATATTTTCCATTTCTTTTGTTGGTAGAAATTTTTCAATGATGAAGATTTTGTAATATAAAGTTCCCTTCTAATCAATCTAGTTCAGGTGCTATTTCTTGGAATTTTCAGTTCCAGCGGCATTTCATGCAAATATTTTCCTCTACATATATATTGAAATAACCCAATTCACTAAGAAAACTTACATTTTCAGAAAAATATAACAAATAGAAATAAGTAATACTGTCTTTCATATTTATAACGTTTTTCCATTTTTAAGCATGTAGGAAGTGAAAGAAAGAGTCGTGTTTGTGAATCCTGTAACTTTAAATGCTACAAATTTAACAAATTCTAAATATTTGTTTATTATTATTTCTTGATAACTGTGACATTATGCTGTCACAAAAGGGAAAAAGTGTTTCCAAAGTAAAATAAGAGTAATTAAAAGCATGATTATAGAATGACGATTGGCTTCCTCGAAATTCCTCAATTTTTTATTGCAATTTCTAACCATTTTCAAGATTGGATAGTTAACAGTTATAGGAGATTATCTATGTTATTCACTTTAACTCAAATGACTCCATAAAATACTGGTCTCTAGAGTGAACATTAGTTAAAGTTCATTTTAAGTGCACATTGTAATACTGGGCCCTAGTCCCCTCATTTTGGTTGCTATTGGAGTAGGAGTTGAGGATATAATCATCATTTGGGTTGATGACTAAGCTATTAAACAATTGCCTTAGCTTTCTAATTTTCATTGAGAAATTTCATGTAAAATTAATGATTTGATAGCTAATTTTATAAATGATTCTAGTTATCATAAGTATCATGCTCTGTAAATAGAAGCTTTCTATTTAAAGGGTTATAATGATATGGAAACTCCTTAGGGGGATGATGTACTCATAATGACACTCATAAAATATATTACTAGCAAAATCCACTATTTTGGCCTAAACTTGTGGTAGCTCTTCATGATGAAGGATAAATAAAATCAACTTCTACAATATACCACGGGATTATTAATCCTGTGGTATTGTGTACAAGTCGTTTCTATTCCTCTTTCATAATATTGAAAGCACTTAAATATGAGATTTTTGATTTATTAAACCTCCATGCATCCAGAAATTTGTATACTTTTACAAATTTAGTAAAAGTGATTCAAAATTTTTATTGAAAAGTAGATGATGTTTTCTTTTTCTTTGCCTTCAGTGCTCTCGGAGCTATTTAAAGCTTACCTTAAACTATAAATGAAGTTCACTTGGAATTCCAGATCATATTCTTTGGACATTCTTGATCACGCATTTTGCAATTAAATTATTATCCCTTCTATTCCATCTGCTACTCCTTTTCTTCTCCTCTTCAAAACTACTTTTCATTATTATTTTCTACTGTGTTATTTTTTTAGTTTTTCATTTTAATCCACTTAAATATTCAAGAGGAGTGAGCTAGTAGGCTTCTCTCTCTCCACTAAGAATACAGTCTATTGCCACAGTTTTGTTTAATGTTGGTACCAATTGGTGTTCTTCATATGTTAGAAAATTCCCAAGGATAAATGTAGACAAATATATCTGACAACACCAGGACATGAGCCTAGATCTTCCACTTGCCATGCATTTGCTCTAACTAATTGAACTATATTAACAAAACATTCAGTAATGCCATTTTGGATGGTTTTGTAGGCAAGGGTGAATGGTTTGTCTAACTGAGCAGCGTTTTCCACTGCCAACATGCTCTAGGAGTGATCAACCTAATAAGGCAAAGGAAAGGCAAATCTACCTTAAGGATGACTCAAGGAAAGGGATAAGGATAACTTTGCTCAGAAAGGCAGGTGCTTAGGATAATTCCCAGGGAGAAATGGACACAGAATGTCCTTGTCTTGCCAGGCTTTTTCTTTCAGAGTTTAGTAATCTCGTTAATTTCTTAAACCCTTCTTTATTGTGCTATTTCTGCTATCATTGCTATCATCACCTCTCTTTGATTTTCTTAATGCCTTCTCTGCTTATTATTGCAAAATCTTGGTCCAAAATCATAGTTGGTCTCTCTTTTCCTTTACATTGTCTAACTTGAGGTGGGATCACATACTGCTCATGGATGTAACATTATTTTTACTATTATTACATTCAGATTTGTCCTTCTCAAACTAGCTCAGGGTCTACATAAAGGAAAATTTAGAATATTACTTTAGGTCAAATAAGATAGGGTCTCAACTTGGTAGAAACTGTGCTACACAATACCTCCAATCTCTGTTAACACCTCTAAATCCTGATGATATAATGAACAGCGGCAGCTTTAAGAAAGGGTATGAGTAAAAATAATGAAGCACAAAAATACTTTCCTTTCAAGCTTGTAAGACAGCACTATCCAATGAAACAGCAAAAATTTGCAAACACCATATGATACTCTGTAATGTCACAAACTTACATTTGCAATGTAGCATTAGAAAAATAACTGCCTAATTGCGGGACTTTTGGATTATGATAAGTTGAATTCCAATGTATCAATGAACTCTCCTCTCAGTTGAAAAAACTTCCAGAAATGAACTGAGTACTTGGGCATGATTTCTGAAAACATCTCCGAGGAAGCTACAATGCAGAAAAAATTTACATTGTGTCATAAGTTTTGGCTTTCTTCGAAAAAAATAATTACACATAATTTCTTCTACTATTCTTGTGGGAAATGCAAGAAAATGATGACATTGCATTAAAGTTTAGTGTATTTATTACCAGTAAATTTATTCAGCTATCTATATTCACATACAGGGTGATTTACAGGTGATAAATTACACAAAAAATAACAGTTATCTGGAAGACAACAGACCAGAATCAATACTTTCCATCAGCTACAGTATATTAAAAGTAGCCTACATTACTCCTTTACCTCAAGTATTCTAAAAGATATTTACTAAAATGATTTCGTAATAAAATCATCCATTTTACCACAAATTACATCTCAACAACATTATTAAACTTGAGATGTTACACATAAAACAGGATTTAATAAAATTAACTATTTTATTGTTTTAAGGCTACTACATGTCTTACAGCACATGTCGCATTTGTGCATAAAATTAAAAGTGACATTTATAAATTAAAGACTGCAACTGAGTTAGTTATATTTGAAAAAAATCATATAGTGTAAATTGATTGAATAACCTAAATCAATAGTTGATAATAACCAAATGATTTGATCATTATATCACTTTAGATAAATCAAATTTAAATAAAGAAAAGCAAGGTATAAATTATCAAGTAGAGAGTTGTTTATTTGCGATAAATAAATAGAAACACAACAAATATCACTGAATTTTGCGACTTTTAGGTTAACATCAAAGTTCATCTCACTTACATGAACATTACATGAAAATCTCCTCTTAAATTTTTATCTTTCCAGGACGATGCAAGGAATATCATTTAGTACATGGAACACAACTACATGTTTCTGAAATAAAACTTTGTTAAGATATGCACATAATGTTCTCCTATGTTTTACTTTTCCTTCATTTGAAGAAGTGCATATTACAAATAATCATCAAGTATATCATTATCAACCTTCAGGAAATAAAATCTTTATGTAAGATAATGCATGATGAGTAGGTAAATCAAATCTTAAAAAAAAAATTAATGTCATTCTGTATTTAACTTTGACTTGGTTTTAAATCGTTTCTACAAAACTGAAACTACTCATTTCAATTATTATAAATGACTGAAAGAAATATATATTAGCCATAAAAGTTTTGCGATTATTCTTTTTGAATGAGAAAGAATATGATTCAATTCACTAAGATAAATAATTTAGGCCAAAGAGATTATTTAATTAAAAGGTTTCATAAATTAAAGATAAAAGATTTATCACACACTTGAAAATAAATTACTAACATTCACTTTCATAAGCACCCCAATTCTTCTATTTAGCTCACCATATTACAAAGCCACTGCATTTAGACTATTTTATGAAAATAAGTTCTTCGTATCATTTGGAGAATCACAGAAGATACAAACAATTATGAAAGTTTATATAAAAAAATGTGACAAATGAAGTTACCATAAAGGGAATTTTAAAAAATACTGCAAAAAATGTTTCTAGGATCCAAATGAGCTTAGAAAACAACAGGTATTGATGTACTACATGAAATTTTAAAAATCTCGATGGTATTTACTACAGTAAAATAAATGATGATTTATGATATAATGCAGTGATGTCTTTATCATTTTTCTTGAAAATTACAATATCCATAAAAGCATATAATACGACATGTATGAAAGCCACGAAGTTGAATATGAAACAATAAATGCCACAAACCTGGTGGTGTTTATCTCATTCCATTAAAAGAATCCCTAAAAATGGTAAAATAGATGTATAATATACTCAGGAGCTTTCACTATCGAATTGTTAATACAACTCACCAGATACCTAACACCATAAACAGCATGAAAAATTGATGATAAGTACAGAGATGTGTAATGTTTTATTGAAATGCTCCATAGCTAGAAGAAACAGCATTTTATTCTGTGTTTTGCTGTTCTGTGAATAATATTATTTAGGGCTGGGCACTTAATTTACTTAAGTTTAAATGTTTATATGACTCATAGTTCTTTTGACGCCTTCTTTAAGCTTTCTGTTGAAATCTTGATTATTAATCAATATATCCTGAATTCTTCTTATTAGAGTACATTTTATGAGTGCCAATCGCTTTTGCTCACAGGCTAACATGCTCATGGAAATAGTATGCAAGAAATTATTAATTTTATAATATTCTTAATTCAATTTTTCCCTCATGTATATATCTTTTTCCTTTGTTTTAGCAATAACTTAAAATTATAACCCTAAAATATTTTCTGTTGAAACTTTATGATTTTAGAATTAATTACCGGAAACTGCCGATAAAAAAATTCAATCGTATAATTTGATTTAACCTTTTTCTATCAATACTTATGCCTTCGAAATTGATCATTTTCTAACCCAACCCTAATTTTTTACGTTTAAAATCCAAGCTCTAGCAATAAAAATGTATTTGTCAGCACAATGCACGCACGAAAGTTGATATGCGGAGGTGAACCTGGGAACCCTGCCGCAAGTGAATTTTCCATTCCATGGCTCGTACCTACTCATTCATAAATTAGCTAGAAACAATTACGTGGCGTAATTCGCCACAATGAAACGAACGGCCATAAATCATTTTCGCCCAGATGGAAATAAGGAGAGGGAAACAACCAAATCGCTTTGGAGTCATCTCATCGTCTTTCATTATCATCAAAATTTATAGTCGGGCAAGCGGCTCCAGTAACTTAAAACAAACCCTTTCGGCATCAAGGTATCCCACGTTCTCACAAGTTACGATATGAAAAATTTTCAGTGGACAACAGCTGTTGACGAACGCCAAACCGTTCGATATTAATTTTCTCGACATTCTGATGCACTTGGCCCCACCCCGTCTTCCTGCGTCCCCTCCACCCGTCTCTCCTACTGCCAAGCTTAAAATGCATCCACGTCAAACATGTCCAAGCTCGGTGACTGCTGCTGCCTCGACTGCTTCTCGATGTCACCGCTCTCCGACACGGTGTCTGCCAGTTCACTCGTTCCTTCCGGAAGGCCCTTGTCCACTCCCTCTACACCCAAATCTCCTTCGAAGTCATCCTCTCCGCTCTTCGCATGGGTACCCGACGCTGCATTCGGTTTCGTGGTCAATGAAGGGAAGTACTCCGATCCGCTCTTCTTTGACTCTTCTCCAAGAGGTTTCTCTTCATCTCGCGACCCTCCAGCGGTTTCCTCGTTCTCCTCCTCCTCCGGGTACTCCGGTGTCGAGGAGTCCACGGAAGAGCTTTTGGCACTGGTGGAATCGTCGCCTGGCATCGGTGGATACGGGGAAGATAAAGTGGGATGATCTGGGAATCTGCCCGGAGCTGCTTCTTCGGAAGGCGTGGTGGTGACGGATGCAGGTGGGAGAGGCGAGCTAGGGTTCCCAGACAGCGGTCTAATGGTTGAGGGAGGGGAGGTGTGGCGCGGTGGACACCCTCCCCACCAGCAGAATACTTCTCCTCTGACGCAGAGGCAGGATTCGCAGGGGTCTATCTCGCCGTTCAGATCTGCCCTCGTCATTATGACCTGGAAACAATAGATTGTCAATGCAAGCAACTTTTGAATGTGCGAAATTTCAGATGGAACGCCCACTAAAATCTTGATATTAGGTCTGAGATTTGGGAAAGGTGAATTACTCTGCACGAAAGAGCGGCTGAAACCCAAGGAAGGGACTTTAATTTCACACCTGTTATTCCTTAGGTAGGAGATTCTTAAATATCCCGATTACAATCACCAATTACAAGTAGAAACTGAATTTTTCTTTCTCTGATTTATTTTTATGGCTATTTGATATAGAGACTGTTAAAGTAAAAAATGTTCGTCAAAACAGTAGTCTTCGGAAGCAATTAAATTTTTTCTGATACATAAATGTTATTATTCAGTCATAGAAAAGTTTGATGATGTAAATGTAAATTTATTAAACAACTGCGAGCTGATAAAATTACACTAACATATTATATGCATAGCCTGAAGGCTTTTTGGGATCACTCATATCGATTCCAAAAATATATTGTGTATTCGTGCGATATGTGTGCAATTGCAGTTAATAATGTCACCATGTTGCAACTACTTAATTTTTATCAGGAGTATTTGAAGAGTATAAGTATACTACAGAGGATATGATCGGGTAATTTGCATTACACATCACAAAGTCCGTCGGTCTTGAGGTTGGATATTAGTAAGGTGACTAGGTATCTCGGCACAATAATGGAGAAATGTTCATTTATTTTTAGGGTGTCAATTTCATCCTTCCGTAGCTTACGAGTCGCCATCCAGTTTTATAAATTGGATGTAATTTCGCATTTTTTACTCCCTAGCGAAATTTTTTTTGTAAATGAGTTTAGTCAGCAAAATATCAATTTTGGAACTGTTTTGGAAATTACTTATTCCAAACGTAGCAATAGTTACATAATGATGGAGATAGCTGAAGACTCAACTGCCATTTGGTTGGCATTGATTTCACATTGAAATTGTGCCAACACATTATTATCCGTTTGATAAGGCACGAAATAAAATCTGCAAAATAGCCCCAGAGATGAAGTACAGCTTCACAATTCATCTCGAAATTGATTAAGCGGTATTAAAATTTTAGAGAGATAGATAGTTTAGAGGGATTTGATAGTACAGATTTCTCATTTCTCATTTTCACCCACGACAACGAATAACGGATTATTCAATTTGCGGATTATCCGAGCACGATTTTTACACTCTTCGTTGACATTTTTCGCACCCTCTTAAAAAATACAAACACAAAAAAACTTAAGTATATTCGCGTCCTAATACAAGCAGGCTTACGTAAGGTCTTCTCTATGGAGCAGTGAGAAAAGGACTAGTGACGTTATCGCTACGTAAAATATCCGCGGTCGGTTGAAGAAAACCCTCGAGTACATGAAATAATCTAAAATGACGGACGATGTACACATAATACATTGTTTATTTAAGTAAATATTGAAAGAATTATAATAATGATAAAAAGGAGCTTTAATTGTCCGTATTTTCAGATTATTCGTACATCGTCAGCCCGGAAATTCGAGAGTTCCCAGTGTCGCCTTTTGTTGAAATGAATATTTATCAAATAATATAGAATTATTTAGCGCGAAAAGATTGGAGGGTCACGAAAGTTAGGTTTCTTATATTCGTCCTTGCCGTGAGCAAGAATCCTTCCAAATCGGAGAGATGAACATTAATTTTATTCTCTTCAACTGTTAAATTTTCAATCAATTTTTGGTTCTACATATTCATCGTAGGGTCAAAATATGGAAAATGTAGTTTGAAACCTAATGATTGCAGTGCTCTTTATCTAAATTATAGTTTTCTTACGAGTGAAGATAATGGAGACAATAGCGAGTAACTTGACAAACTTGAAATCCATCGTATATTGATGCTTTCGAAATCTAACTATAGCGACACAATCCTCAATCAAAAAATGCAAAACCAGTCTCGATACATGCCGGTTTCACAGAGTTTTCAACAAAGAGTTTTGCACCAGGGGCCTTGTGACCTAAGGAGACACAAAAGACGGTTTGTTCATCAACGGTTCACTCAGGTGAATTTTCATCCATAAACATTAAACCAGGACTTTCCACGCCACGGTTTGTCCCTCAAAAGTCGGTTCACCAAATAGATATTTCATCAAATGGTATTTATACAGGACGAGGGAGGGTTAATTCACAAAACACGGAAAGATGTGAAAACTGGGAATGCGGAGAAACAGATATGAAAATGTCTACATGAATAGGACTCGAACCCAGGTCCCTCACTGAGTCGTCACGATAGTTTAAGGTCGGAATACCTACCTTGAAGTGAGGGACCTGGGTTCGCCTCAGTCCCAGCCACATCTATATTTTTGCATCTATTTCCCCTTGGGTAATTTTAAAAGCGAATAAACAATTCAATGCCTTCAAAAGTATGAACGACAATTACACTTATTTGAAGTGAACAGTCAATAGCCTTTCTTTGACGAAACAACATGAATTACGAACTGTTCTTGTCAGTAAAATCAACTGTGGTTGTTATACAAGCAGACGATCCAGAGTGAAAAATAAATTTTTTGCTACGACTACATTGAATAATGAATGTGGCTTATGGCAGAGGATGTTAAGACACAAGGAATCCTACAAACGCACTTATTTACTCATATTTCTAACATCAAGAAATTATACCAAGAAATAATAATATATCTGTAATCCTTTCAATAAAGTTTTTGTAAAATTGACTACTATGCGCAAAAATTATGTAGTCATATTCAAATACAAAATATGACGTGAATGCTAAATATTTAGTTTGGTGAACCAACTAAACTAAAACATCAAATGTTACCACTCTTTCCCTTTAGAAGTTAAATAATTACTATTCGCCCTCTCTGAATCCACAACCCTGCCGGAATAACTTTTTGGTTTGTTATTTATGATTTTAGTGTAATTATCAGTGGGATTCGCTTGACTGTTACTTTTAAAACTAGTGTAACTATCGCTCTTAGTTTTTACGGCATTTTCTAGCTTATAGTTTACTCGCTTTTAAAATAGCATTTGGTAAAATATCCTTTGGGTAAAATAAATCAGGCTGAAATATCCTTTTGGTGAAACATTTCTTGGGTGAACTGAATTTTGAGAGGAAAAGTCTTGGGTGAAAAGTCTTGGTTGTAATGTCTATGGGTGAAAACTCCCATGAGTGAACCGTCACAGAGCAAACCGTCTTGAGAGTGAAAGGCTGTTACGGCAAAACGCTGTGGTTGAGACATCCGGGCACCCTTTATCCTATAATCCATGTATGAATTTCTCGTTTCTCTATTTATTTATACATCCTGTTTCAATTTTATTGTAGATTTTACTTTATTTTCCTGGGATTCCTANTGTACTTTAATTTCCTAAAGCCTTGAATTTCTAATTTTACTGTTTTTATGTTTTCTATTTCAATTTTATTTACTATTTTTTCTGAAAATGTCTATGTATATGATCTTTCAAATGCCTACTTTCTGTTTATCAATGTGTTGTGTTCCTGAAGCCTTGAATACCTAATTTTACTCCGTTTTCTATTTCATTTTTATACTCAATTGTTTCTGGAAATGTATATGCATTTGATTTCTCAAATGTCTTATTATTTTTTCATGCTTTATCTATACATTATTTTTAAAATTTTCATTATTATTCTCTTTGAGAATATCTCCATATTCTTGAATTTTTGTATTGTGTGTAAATATTTACTTTTTAGCTTATTGAAATTCCTGTACTTTTAACATGTAAAAGGGCTCTTCCCGTGAATTAATCATCATCATCATCATCATCATCATTATTATTATTATCAGATATAATAACAAGAAAAATGATTATGTTTGTAGCAATGAGATAAAATAACAGAAACAGAAAATAGATTTCTCACATGTAATGACTTGATTTGACTCCAGGTTACAAATAAAATGTGACTCAAACCTAGTTTAACTGATTGTGAGAGTAATGCGTTGGTTAGGTCGGAAATAAAGGAGCTGAGGAAGTTGATCGTAATGGGCGGTAGGGGGTGTATCAAGCCGAATGTGAGTGTTAAGGGATTAAGGGTCATGGGTAAAAAAAGTGGAAAGTAAAAGTATCAATGTGTCTTTCGTTTTCTGTTTCTGTCATGATACTCCATTTATATTTAGTCGTTGCTCCTTGTTAGCACTACTGCATTAAGTGCCGAAACCGGTCGAGAAAATTGCCCATTGAGGAAATTTTCGTGCTTTTTAGCATACATTTTACATGTTTTATTTCCGTCGAATAGATACACCATCGTCTTCGTCTGTTTATACACGTCTAATCAACAAAAATTTCTAACCTGGTCTCCATCTTCGAAGACTTCTCCGTTTACGTGGCATGAATTCTTCGGGATGTTTCGGATTCCATTGTTAGATATGGGGTCCAATGTTGCGATCGGAACTGCAAGTAAAAATAACATACAAATTAATCAGTCTCACTTGACACTTAATATAAAGTATTATTAAATACCAACATTGTGTTGCTTTGCAAGCGTAGCGCAAAACAAGAGAGAGGGATCGAATAAATAGCCCAACACGTGGAATTGGGACGCTCAAATTCGGCAGCGAAAAGATCACAGTGGGGTAATACACAGTAAATGGACACAGTAAATGGGACATTTCATCTTTTATCCAAACATCCGTGATAAAGATATGACCCTAATATGAAAAGCGTCCCAGCGTCAGAGGAAGTACCCGAATGCGAGGCAAAGTTATTGATATCAGGAACGGATCATCTAGTCCACTGAGCTGAGTTGCGAGCTCATTAATAAGCATGGAAGCGCTACCACCGAGGGCTTAGTGGCGCAACAAGAGACCACAAACGATGGTGATTAGGAAATAGGTCCGCTCGCCTGCGAAACTGTGGACTGTATAAAAAGAGAGCTTTGGCGTGGGTTGACTGTTACATTAACCTATGTCCAATAAACTCAGACAGCGACGCTTCCTTCGTGTAATGCGATCATGGGCTTCAAAGTGTAATCACGGGACAAAAACGCACGCGTGGGGGCGGTGAACAATTTATGGAAATACGAAAGGGAGAGCACGGAAGTTCAGGCTGTCATGGTGGCGAACAAATAAATAATCCAGTTATTAGCTGCACGGATTCTCCGCTCTCAGGATTAGGGAAAGCGGCTTATTTAGAGTCACTGGAAATTTCAATCCAGAGTAGCTTCATCGCTCATGCAAAATGCTGCTTTGGTTCCAACCCTCTTACGTACGAGTTAGCTAGCGACTTAATACTGCCATTAATAAAAGCGTAAGAAACTTAATGGGTGCACATAGAAAAAATTGACGATCAAGAGCCTCCTTCAAAAATTATTTCCCACCTCGGAAAAATGTTTGGATATGGCTTCCGAAACGCAGCGCCCTTGGACGACATGGCATGTCTAATTAAATAATTTTTTCTCCAAACATATATAATAATATTTGCCCATTATCGATGGAATACTCATTACTTTCCCTAATCCAAAAGCGTACTTTGTGCGTGTATATTGTATAGGAGCCGAATAAACTGTTTTACTGAAATTATAATTCTTGGCGATTAAAAAAAGAGAAAAACTGTTGCAATAGCTGTGAAATCTAACAATTTCAGTTAAATTTTTTCCCGTTATTTAAACATACATAGTCATTCAAGAAATTTTCTTGCTCATAAAAAATTTACTTTAAAATTTGAGGAGCGTTTTAAAACGATGCTTTGCGCAATTCAGTTCTTCCAAATAATTTTTTACACCCTAATAATTTTGATTATAATTTGGTGTAATCACCAATATTTCCTCACAGACAAGCCAAGGCAAGGCTGCTTCATCTAATTTTGGACCATAAAATTTAATCTCGTTTATATACATAAACTGGCGAACAGAACGGGACGAAATTTAACATCGTAACAAGACATGTTCTTCACATCGAAAAATTACTATTATGAACCAATCACACTATTAGACCGCCAAAAGTTTTTACCCCCATTTTGAATCGATATTTTTGTTTGCCACACTTCCATTTCTTTTTAAATACCTCTTGTGAATTTGGCACCAATCTTATATTGAATACATCTACTAATCCCTAGACTTTTTTCCTCATCATACTTCTCAGGGGTTATCCAGGCGTAATCTTTGTCCTTGTCTTCCTATTCCTAAATAACAGCACGATATGTCACATAGAGTTATCTTTACTCTATGATATGTCAGTTTCCACCATTTTGTTCCGCCGGAGTAGTTTCCAGGATTCATAGATGTCTCTGGGCGAGTGCGGTCATTGATGCTATCTCGCATCCTTATTGGTAGGCTAAACGCTTCCGGCAAGTCAGGATTGCAACGTACAGTTGGATGGCATCCTTTCTTCCGATATGAGCGTACATTATTTCATTGACCGGAATCGGAGCCTCAAACGTATAAGTTGAAGAGTCATCTTCGACGTTAACGCAATTCGTCCGTACGGCAGCAGACAATAGGCCTCGTTAGGTAGAAATCGCGTTGTAAGATGGCGTGAAATCACGTTCCGAACGTGGTGGAGTGAGCTAAGCGTGAATCTTCCATTATTCATGCCTACGGTAATACAATGAACTAAGCTTGAGATAATAGAGTGAACATCACTATGCACACGCTCTAGTTTTCTGAACTCTCTCTCGATGAACCCGCTCCTTCTTAATGCACGAAAAATATAGAAAGAAGGTTAAAATATGGTAATCTTTTAATTTAAGTTAGCTTCCAAAGAGCGCTTTTAAATAGATCAAAGCCATCATGCTAGATTACTTGCAAAATCTTCTGTAAAAGTGTTTATCAAGGAGGGGAGGCCTACTGAAATTTCTAACCATAAAAATCATTAATAGTACAACGTTTAAAAATCATACCAACTTACGGAACGCAATGAGTTAGAAATCGAAGCTTTCATGATATTCTCTAATTTCACAGACTTATCTGAAGACGAAAGATTAGGAAAACAATATCCTCTAAAGTCATAATAAGGATAGTGACGACATTTAGAGAGATATAACTTTTACGTAGTTGAAGTTTTGGTGGAAGTGATCATGCGTATCAGTAATTCTGGAAGTTTTATGAAATAATCTTTGTTCCTTCGACCAGTGGCCTACTGAAACGTTTTTTTCTTCTAATTTAAATTTGCAACACTTTCATTATTATAATTTCAAAAAATCCCAAACTTCTTAGGAATTCTCACTAGGAATTAATCATCCCATGCAGTTTTCCTTCTACCGTATCTTTCTATAATCTCTTCAGTGATTGGACTCTCAATATATTATTAATAATATTACTAGACCGTTTACTAGCGAGGTTGGGTCCAGCATTTTGTGCGTATATATTCATTGGGTTCAGGAAAAAGGATGCGAAATATCTCCTTTGTTATGGCTCTCTTCCACCTGGCGTGAAATTTCTATGCAAGTGAACAATTCTGAAGGGAGTGCTTATTGAACGATCCCTCATTGCCTTCTGAATGGAAGGTTCCTCTGCATAACTAGTCTTCCAGTCAAAGGAGCTTTCCTGCCCTCTCGCTGCGTTCTTAACCCTGCATTTACCTTTACCGTGCCTCCTAAATATTAAAATAGATCAATTTTCCTCATCTTTGTTTATTGTGAACAACTTATGAATGTAGCTAACATAATAGTCACTGTTAAGTTAGATAGGGCATCCACGCTGTTAAATTTATATTCGATGCTAAAATATCAGATCGTTTAACCCCACTCTTGAAGGAATTGAAGTGGCTTCGTCTACACTCAAGAACAATACTCTTCGTATACTAATTTCTCAATGAATGTTGTCCCTACTACTTTAATAATTATTTATACACCTCGAAAATTCACAAGTGCTAGGAACTCGTCCCACTGGCACTTACTTGCGGTAAAACTTTTATAGTCTTCGGAGCAAAATACTGGAACGAACTTACTCATCCCAAATTGATACAGTCATTTTTCTCTTTATTCAAGCGTGACATCTCTGAAAGGCTCTTTAGATATGAGCATCAGCTATCTTGTTAGCTCTTGTTCCTTCTTCCTCTTCTGTTACATTTATATCAACCTATGGCATGGGCAATAGTAAGCTAATAATACTCTTCCCTTCTGTTAATAAAATGAATTACTATGTAGACATCTCATTTTCTCTCTCTACTCATTCACAGACTTTGACTTTCAATGACGAGGACTACCTGACGATCCGACATGAGTATTGCCCATTCAACGAGTGCCTCTGGCTGAAACAATGACCATTAGCTACAAGATAATCTTTTTTTGAATCGATTATGTTTTTCCGATTAATCTAGCGAAATATTGTTATCTTTAGATATGCATTTTGGAACTCTAACGTTTAAACTTACATTCTCAGTATTTCATAGTTTGTAATTCGACTTTTATTTTCTTCTCATTTTTGATTGATTTAAATTTATTGAATGATATGTAGTCTTTATATGCATTTACTGTGTTTCGCGGTTTTTTCACTGCCCTTTTCTATGGGTGTTTTCCCACAACGTGGGTTTTTTTCTAAGTCAACCCTCAGTCGCGAAGATTTGTTCCCACACCGTACTCTTTCTTTTTAATTATAATTATATTTTGTACATGATATAATGACATACGAGTTTAGGTGGAACTTCGCCAATAAAGAATCTGTCTATCCATCACTCTAAATATTAAAATCTTTAGCGACTCGAAAGATTTGGGGGACAGTCGATTTAACTCTATCGCTGAAACATGTTAGCCTTGCCATAATGAGAGTGTTCAACGGAAATAATGATAATAATAATTCAGGTAATTTGGATAAGCGGAAGGTCCAAGTTTAATGCCAGAATAAGCAGAAACCGATTTACAGCTAAAAATGGCGGAATTTTGAAAATGATTCCGTTTACCTAAAATAATTTCAGTCTGCAAAAACTAACAATGAATGACAATGATAGCGTTTCTTTTACCTTTAATTTTATTATTGTATCTTCTTTATTGCAGTTATTATACGAGCATAAAAATAAAAGTGGTTGAGTCAGGAAAGCTGGGCGAATCATTTCATCATTGGGAGATCATTATTTAACGGACGATTAACCATCTGGAAATTTTCACATCTCATAATCTTTATATATAATGTAATTACAACTTCTGTATTAAATAAATCACCATACTATTTAGATACATTATGTCTATATCTATGTCCATGTTTGTACCCTGCAAGCCGCCTTTCGGCGTGTGGCAGGGGGTGCATGCACCATGACTCTATTTCCTTGTTCGATTATTTTCGCGTATCGTTCGCGGAAAAAATGAGTTCTTGAATTTATTTGTTCTGGCATCTATTTCTCTGATCTTTCTCGCATTATCGGAACGGCCTATGTAGCATGGTGAACGCATTATATCTGCTACATCATCTCTAAACGTGCTTTCTCTGAATTTATCCAGTAAATTGATCCTTTGTTGAAATCTTCTAACTTTCAAAGATTCCCATTTTGCGTCCCGTAGCATCTGAGTGACGCTCACTGATTTATCGTAGCATTATTTAGCAGATCTGTGGATACATTTCGCTCTATTATCGATCTGACCAAATATTGTAATTGCCTGGATCTTTAGTTTAGCTTCGAAATGAATTCGATGCAATGTGAAGTAAGTTTTCTCAACTGTTGTTACTTTAGCGTGATTTTGCAGCGGTATACGCCATGCGTTTCTATTCGAGTGAGTAGAGGTGACTTGGGGTTGCGTTCTGGAGAACGGAAACGGGAAATCGAGATCTGTAATTAGTCCTCTGCAGTGGAATGTGCATTGGATGCTCGAAGCGGAGAGAACGCTGTCTTACGCTGTTTGAACATGGCACGTGATAGGCCCATTCGTTGTGCACAGGAATTCTTCCGGCTAGCAGGAGCTTTCCATCTGTCTGAAAAGAGATCGAAGTTTGACCGCCTCCCTGACGATATTATTGTTTCCCACGCTCCTTATTAACAAAACGACGCAGAAATGAATTTCAAACGTAATATATACGGTAATGATTATGATAATTTCTCATCAATACATTCTCTTTCTGAGATCCGCTGTATGGTGTATGGCAGGGCATGTGAAAAAGCCGAACTTCCTGGTTTCAAAATTAACAGTGATTAATCTACCCGGAAGAAGAGGTAAATACTACTATTCCTTACTATTGTCTGAGCAAAACTTTTGTTGCAAAGTCGTGATCGCTTAGAGCAGAAAACACGTCGTGTGTTTCGTCACGAAAATCACTACCAAAGAGTTTCTAGAAAAAACCTACGAGTATACCAGTACTCTGCCCGTAAAATAAAATATACTTAAAAATCCGATGAAGTAAATTAGTTTTTCTCTATGGTTAAGATAAATTAATCAATTTCGTAAATAAAACAAATATTATACGCTCAAGGATTGATTGCATTGTGATTTTTCGAATGCTGAGCCTTTTCAAATATCGCAGTAATTTAAACACAAAGAATCTACTTAGTTCAAATTTTGGCTACAGAATGCTCCCGGTTCACCTGCAACACTCCAAATTTGCCCTAGGAGAAGTATCTTCCCCTTCATGAGACCGTTTGCTTTAGATGGATAGATTTGGACTTGTTACAACTCTGTTTCTCCCCTCAAATCCACCTTCGAGAGAGTAATTTTTTTTCTTTCCGACTCATCTCGTGTCTTACGGTCAAATTTATTTTATTAAGATATTGATATGTAGATGCAGAGATATTGGGGATGTATTGTGGAAATACTTCATGTTTGAAGGAAATGAACCATTGTACTATTTCTTCAAAAATATGGTAATTATTAAACAATCAAGCATTATTACTTTGCACGCCATTTTCAAATATATTACAATAGGTAAATAATACCATTGTATTAGATACAAAACTGGCAATATCTGATGGAACAAGTAATGTGTAAGTAATTGTTGAAATATCATATGGCGTAATATAAAAAATGACTAGCGGTTTATTTAAGTAATAAAACAAAAGAATACACTTGTATTAAATACATATAATAGTAATAACGTGTAACAATTAATCATAGGAATAAGAAATGAATTATCCTAAAAAGAATAACTTTATNAACCATTGAGGAGTTTTACTTTGCAAGCCATTTTTAAATATATTATAATATGAAAATAATACCATCTTATTAGATGCCATTTGGCCAGATTAGAGGGAACAAGGAATGTGTAAGTTATCTCTTAAATGTCATATGGCATAAAAATAAAGAATAATTGGCGGTTTAGTTTAGTATCAAAACAAAAGAATACTCCTGCATTGATACTTATGACAGATATAACGTGTAACAATTAAAAAGAAGTAAGAATTGAATTATACTAAAGACAATAACTTTATTATTATATGTATTATTATTTATCCATAGCCGATATACAAGAAACGTGTAATATCTGAATAAGGGCTAATGAATTTAATTTTAACAATATTAATCATCATGCATGATAAGTCCATGTTCTATATCATAATATTTCTTCCTATTTGAAAATTGTAATGAAGTTTGGTTTGAAAGTGAAAATTACCCTTTCCAAAATAATACCATAATCTTACACAAATGAATCAAAAACCTTCAACCCTAGCCTAGTAGCTTAGCGTACTCATCCCGGAATACTTGGAGATTACAATAGAATACGAAATCCACACTCGCTACCAAGGAAGTTATTTAAGACACCTCATATGTCCAACTTTGCGAGAGGAAAACATATTCATGATGTTTTATTGTTTTAATTCATCAAAGGTAAGAGTAAAAGTACCCCAATAACATACTGGTCAGAGATTTTGCGCGTCCCACTTTCCTTTCCTTCTGCCGGCTTGTCGTGCATAACTTCTACATCAAATTAAAGCGGCTTTATCCTCAGGTGTGTAGAATAATATCCGATAAACTCGCGGGCCACAAAATAGCCTTATGAGAACCAGATTTGGCGGTAGTTTGAAGACCTCTATCTTAGGAAATACAGAAGACATTGATGATCCGGAAACAGTTAAAAATTTAACTTATTAATATAACTGTATAATATTAATAAACTGTGTACATCGTTAATCCAGCAACACGATGTATCATAAACATTATTCTACCTACCATACATCTTTAAGAATAAAATGAATATATGTTAGAACTAGATAAATGAACATCTCTCTTTCAGTTACTTTGATCTAAGCCTCTAAGAAAAATGGCAACGATGTGAGGTACGACAGAAGATGCTTACTGAGCGCCGAGGGTTACCAATAATTTTGGATCAAACTTATTGAATGCTATGAACAGTGTTTTGTTAGTCACATGGTGCTGATAATATGCACCTAGTCCCCTTACAGCATTTTCTATTCGCGAGGGAATCAAAGGACATAATGCCTAACACATCTACTTCCTTAATTGGACACATATCTCTTCCAAAGCATTAAGGGAGCTTATAGTGGAGGGCGTGAGGTTAAAACTATCCCCCGGGATGAGTAGTTAATTGGAAAGTATGCTGGAGTGCTAGGAATTAGGCCAATTGACCCAGCGGTAGTTTTGGAAAATTTCTAGATAACCCCATTTGCGTCCGATATTTAGCATATGGGTGAATTTACCTATATCGCTAATATACTGGATTGAGTATCATTCAACATGATCTTTAATTTGATGAAAAGTCTGCATGAAGAATCATTTTCTACGTCAAATAGAGTGAAATAGCAGGAGGTAGAAAGGGATTTCAGTGGAAATACCGACAGGATGAAACTCAGGTGGTCTCTATATATTTGTTTAATCATGCGCAGTATTTCAGGAATAATCTGCATTATTCTGAAAGTTTTGCATTCAATTAGAATAAATTCTGATCTGAAAACTGTAATTTCTATATAGAACCACATTTTGAGGTAACCAGGTTGAAGTGGGTAACTTAAATGGTTACCTGGCAACCATAGCAACGAGTATATAAGGAGCTTGCGGTTGCTAACCGTTCACAGTCTGCCGAAGACAAACAAGAAGTGAACACCTCTAGTGAGAGATACCTATAGATTATACAATTCTTTGATAATTCACAATTTTTTTGATTAGGTAAGTGTTTGTGATAGTCCAGTTTCGGAAATATAACATTCTAAAATAAAATTGGGACGGTATATATACATTTACTCTGAAATTACAGGGAAAGGAATAACGCCTTCAACGAGCGCTGTTAGTAGCTCAGAACTGAAATCGAAGCCTTCTTCTATCTGAAGCACACACTAGGTGGGTATTAAGAACTAAATGAAACCACCCCGTATATAATGACTCTTTAAAGTAAATCTTATTTCTTCCGTTAAAAGGTCCCATTTTTCTTCAAGAATGGCTTTTGGCATGTTGAGGAACGTTGCTTCGACCTTTTCGAGGATTTACACCGATGAAGTTCAGCAGACCACTGACGGAGGCATCCTCACGGCGTCTGTAGGGATGTGTTTAAAAGTTCTGGGAATTGGATCCGTGAAGACCTATCGGACTAAGGTAGGTGTACACCGAAGAATGAAAACCCAGTGTAGAGCGAATCTCTGACATATTATCGCATGAATGAAGCGTCTGTAAACGCTTTTAGACTTTTAAAAAGTAGCGAGAAACTTTAAGAAATCCAAGTTGTGCGGAGAAACGTATTTAGATTAGATTTGGATTTGTATCCAGCGAGCCGCCACTGGCATATGGCAGGGGATGTATTAACACCATGCCCAATCTACCGTGTTAGCTTATCTAAAGCTATGCGGAAAGAACAACCAGAAATAACTATATCTTTAATGATTACTTCCTTGTAGAGCTTTGCCGATGCCTCTCGGATATCGCGGTCGTTTTTTACCGGAATTACACTGTTCATTACTTCGCCTCAAAAATCTGAATTGATGAACTTTTTCGGAAATCAGATCACTCGCGAACTAAGAGAGAAGTTTTCTCACTCCAAAATACAGATTGCGTCGAAGTGCTTGTAAATATATGATGCTCCACTTTTAAGTAGAAGCCATATTTGAAATACTTGAATGCATATTTTAATGGAAATCTAAACACCTTCAAAATTAATCCTACTTTCCTAGAAATTGTTTAATAACAATCATATTCTTCCCGTGTTGTTTATTTAATTTTTTTTTTGAAATTGTTTATGCTCCGGGAAGTTCCCGTAGAGCAACACAAAGAAGACTCAATATAAAAGTACAAAAATGTATGGATATACAAAGAAAAATCTCGACAGAAATAAAGAATATACAGAAAGTCTAAAGAAGAAAGAATGCGCTGCAGAAATACAAAAATCTGTGGAAAATACAAAAATAAAAAAATTGTTCAGCAACAAAACAAAACATCAACATAAGTAAATAGAGAATTTAAAAACCAAGACAGATAACAGGGGAAAAACGAGATGCAACTCGTCTAACACGAAATACTCATTTTAAAATAAAGAGATTCATCCTTAAAGATTCGCACCGAGCTGGAATATTTGATAGTGTCAGATAAAGAGTTCCAGAATCTAGAGCCTTCTATCTGGAAGGAATTTAAGAAAATGTTGGATCGAGGGGTAGGATATGTTAGTTGCTCGGGTCCACTTCGAGTTAATCTGGTATTGGTTGCAAGGGTGAAAGTGAAAAGGGCAGAAATATAACTGGGCTCCGATTTTTTGAACGCCGAGAGAAGGAAAGATCCGAGCATGAACTTCCTTCTTCTGATTGGTGTAAGAAAAGATAATTTGCAACGAAATTAAGAAACATGATCCAATTTGCGCATTTTGGGTGACTGAGCGCAATAGAGTGCGCACCCAGAAAGATCCCAAGGAAGAATGGACTTGAAAAAAGTCTGACGGGAACGGGAATCAAATCCGGACCGATCGGGTCAGTTGAGCTATCCCGGCAGTACTATCAATGATATCAATTTATGCTCGCTTTTTATAACCTATTTTTAGAGAATTAATTTGATTGTATTTGATCTGAGTAATGAATGTCTATCTGAAATAGGATAGACGAGTATGCTTAATTTTTGTCGCGATTTCCCAATTGCTAATTTGTTCAACACGAACTCTCGATTTAGCGGTCCCTATGATTTCGTGTTAACGAGGTTGTATAATAATTAAAATAATAATATGTTAAATACTTCAATGCAAATTTTAATGAATATCTAATCACCATCAAAATTAATCCTACTATCCAAGAAATTCTTCAGTAACTATCATATTTCTACTTGTTGTGTTGTTTCAACACTTACATACGTATACCTGTGGGAATCACTTCAGAAACATAGGTATCGTATGCCAAATACCTTAATGAAAACCTTACACTAAAGAATTTCGTTGGACAACCACCCCGTTATCGCGGCTGAATTCTATACTTTCTGAACAGCCATTGAAACGGGGAGAAAGAAGACTGGTTCGAACAAATTTTTTTCTGGTGATTTTTTATCCAAATGATTATTCGTTAAGACTGCATAATTCAAGATTCGTAGTTCATGGATATTTAACGATTTATCTGGAGGCCTCGGCAAATTGAAGTTATTTTCCCTTATTCCTTGCTTGAATTTAATATTCCATATTTCTTCAAGGTTCCATCCTATCGCCGAAAGCCGAAGCTTGCGGATAAAGTAGGACATTTTCCCGTAAACAGAGACGCTGAGCTGACCCTCTCACTACTGACGGATGTGCGAGCAGCATGTGCATATAAAAAATTAGGGAGACTATGCCCCGCCTGCTGGAATATCGAGAAGGTTAATATGCTCTAGAGATAGTTGTGTCTCCTAATAAGACGAAAAATATATAGCTCATAATCGAGTAAATATACGGATATTATTAGCACTATGGTTAATCGCAATTGTCACTTAATTCAATGTATATATACAAGAAGCATTCGCATTGCATTAACGCTTCGGTGCAATTGCGTCTAAGATGATTAGCGTTACCGGATTCTCAATGAAGAGAGTTGCTTCATTGGCAATCATCGTCTTCTTCAATTTCATGTTATCAAAACTACTAACATTACAATTACAATACAATTACAATAATAACAGTATTACAATTCCTCATCAACAGGATAGAACGACTGAGAGATATCAAAAGTTGTGCAGCATATGCTTAGATAAAACGGAAATAAAGGAGACAATCAGGTTTATATTTCAAACGTTATCTGAATGTATCTTACTTTATGACAAGTATCCCTATCACAAACTTTCTGTATTGCATATACTACTTTGCATTTCTTATTCCATGAGATCTGTGAATACGTTTAAATATACATTTGAGCACTACATGAATTTATGATATCCGTTGAATATGCGTTAAATATCAAGGGGACCTCTTAACCCCGAGTTTCTATTTAGAAGGCTCAGATATCATCTTATACTTCCACAAAAATTTCTTCCATATCTAGGCTTTTGCCATGCCTACATATTCTGCACGTGAAGTGTTTCGAGATGTTGAGAGAAAACGACAACCATTGCCCGATATGCAGGGAAGTAATTCCAGCATACGAAACTCATGTAAAAAGTTTCATGTTTCCTCGAAAATAAGGTTCGGAATTTTGCATTGAATGCTGTATGTTTAAAATAATCTTCTGAAAATCCGATTTGCTTTATTGTCCACAATTTTTAAAATTATTCTATCCAGATCTTTTTAAGCACAAAAGGTCTGAAGAGACGAATGAAAGAGAGTTGCTTTCTTCGAGTACAGCTTCATTTCGGAGCAGGAAGGTCTGCATTGCCATTTGCAATCAACCACTTATAGTCATGAATATGGCAAGGCTCCGCCTCGATCACGCCACTGCTCATTGGAAGCTGCCTCGAGCTGCTGGGATATCGGATAATGCAGTCATTTAAGGTTAAGATTTAAAGATGCCATAGATGGTTGGATTGCCATCTTTGAAGTAGTACTCCGTGAACCAGAAAACCAAATCCTGTCCGATCTACCTATGATAGCATTCTGATAGACATAACAGGACGGATATTTTTAAACCCTTTTTCTGTTACGGTCCCTAGAATACTATTATAAATAGCGAAATGGGCAGAAATTTGTTTTGATGGTTCAACGAGTACTCGTCATATATTTAAGGATGATTCGAAAAAAGAAGTCGATGCCTTAAATAATGAACCGAAAATAACATGATGTTTCGTTTCATATATAGATGCAAACTTAAAATGCAAGCCGATAATTATAGGTGGAGGGACTGAAAGACTTCTTCACCAGAAGATTCTGATAGATAAAGCCGGCTATACCCTAAGCAAGGGTATGAACTAACACTTGCAAGAAAAAGAATAAGATTAAGGACAAATAAATATACGTATAAATGATAAAGCTGCGGTAACTTACGGAAAAATTGAAAGGAAAATATTTTTCACTTTATGGATTTACAAGATGATTTTCCAGACATACTTTCTCACTTGAATAAGGTAATTGCAGTTCCAAATCAGTAAGATTGATAATTGTCGCTTTGTATATAATCTCCAGTAGTGTGTAAGATTGTTTATCTGAACCTCTTTCCCTCTCTATGAATATAGGTAAACTCTCGAGTTTTCATCGTTAACATGAATGGATTGACCATGAAGAAAAGAGGAAATGATAGCAGACATTTAATTAATAAGGAATTGAGAGCTGTGCTGCTTCTTCTGCTTTATATATGAGACAGATATCATTCTTATGTTGATAATAACTTATAACATAACATTATCCAAAATCAATGGAAAGAGCTCAAAATATTATTATCACTGTATTAGACTATGATGTACTTATTTTAAATAAACAGTTATGGCAATGAATAATTTTCTTCCAAGTTTTCATTGTGTTGTTAACGATCATATCTTATTTATTCTTATCTGTATGAAACCTAAAAGATCAAGAAATTACTATTCCCTACTAGCTGCATATGGATGATATGATCCGTTATGGGTTTCATCCTATTCGGTATATTTTCTTTCCCATTCTCCTGTATAATTTTGTAACCATTGAGGAGTTTTACTTTGCAAGCCATTTTTAAATATATTATAATATGAAAATAATACCATCTTATTAGATGNTATATCGAGATTAGTCATCATATGTGGATGGGAGGTGGCTAATAAATCCAGAATGTTTCCTTGACCTGCACGATTCGTCCGGGTAATATTCATGTTAACTTGCTCTAGGCCGTGTAACGAGAATGTATCTATTAATTTCTGAGATATTTTTTTCTCTCTACTAAAGTTCAAATAAGTTACATTCTCCCAATCAATGTTAGGTAAGTTAAAATCTCCTCCTACGGCGATGATATGATCCTTCATTTTATCTCTAATTATACGCAGAGATTCGGATAGATCATCTAAACTGTCGAGTTCGTCATCGGGAGGTTAGAAAAAGGAGCAAAAAAGAATCTTACAAGGGGAGCGTCTCAGATTTTTTCTGGGATTTTGATGAAACTTTTTGTGGTGGTAGTGGTAGTAGAGCAATGAAAAAGCCTAACGGCTTTCGTGTGAATGGGCCTTAGTTTCGCTGCAATAATTTATTGAAAATCGGTAATCTGAGCATAGGCAACCCC
>KZ308456.1:753315-783574 GCA_000376725.2 Ladona fulva | reverse complement strand
TTATGAAACATTCTTATTATAACGAAAATATTTTTTAAATTGTATTTTTCTAAACAATTGGTCATTCCTTTCGTATTGGCTTAATCATACAACTTTAATTAAATACTTGAATCTCCAAATAATAGATACCTAAAACATTTAGCATACATAGATATTATAAGTTCATTAATAAAATAGTTCAACAAACTAGATTGCCTCATCTGGCAAGAGTATTGAACGTCTCAAACAAGTTTTGGATTCTTCTTTCTGTACCGTTTCTTCTTCTACTATTTCATCTTCTTCCTGTAAGCCTTTGGCATCACAGAATTCTTCTAAATCTTCTGGAGAACAAAAGGTGTTCTCAAGATCATCACATCGGACAAACTCTTCAAAATTTGTGTCCATATCAGGAGAAAGTTTCACTCAATTTTGATGGTCAATCACATCCACATTTACATCAATATCCATAGAGTTATTACAATTGATTCCAGCATTCGTAAAACAATTTGATATTGTTTTAGTTGTAAATGAATTCCATGCAGCTGTTACCATGTGCATACCTTGAAGGATGTTCAGTTTCAAATGTTTGTTCATTTCTATATATGATACTGCCTTCAGTACTGAACCGTTTTGAAATTTTGCTTTCATAGTATGAATAATGCCCAAATGAAGTGGCTGCAGATGACTATACAATTCGCTAGAAGAAAAACCACTTCAATTATAGAAAATTGGTATCTGGAAGGTAAGCTGGACATTTATCAATAAATAGAAAAATGTTTCTATTAGAACCACCCATTTTTGCATCTAATAATGTCAGAAAAGTTTTAAATAAAGATGGGCCATTCCATGTAAGTGGTCCNATATTAACGATAAAACATCTGCATTTAGGGTTATTTTCGCTCAAAGATTATTAACAGGAAATCTACAAGAGCAGTGGAAAATGTATGCAGCGAACGCTCTACGACGTTTTAAAAATCGAGGGGAAATAGTTACACTATTTCTGAAAGACCTTGGGCAATGGCGCTGCAAAAACATTCCTTCATTTTATGGATCAGTTCTGAGAGCCTGGCAGAAACTGAGAGTTAGACATCTGGAACGAGAAAAACAGAGACCCTTTCCAGTAGGCTGGCCACCAACGGGGGAACTACCAAGACTTAGTTATAAAAGCCCCAGCAAGAACAGGATATTATTTATGCCATGGGGTAAAAGGGATATATATAGAGATATTCATCAATATATATCAGCATATGAAAGCCCAAAAGCAGGGGCGTGGTCAGATGATATGATCAACTGGCATACTTTTTTTGATTACCCATCATTTGGTAATTCCGGTGAAATATCATGGAGATTTGCGCTTGATAGAGTAGCTGATTGTGTTTTTTTAAATAATGCTAACCTCCGGAATGGGGAACTTTGCTCAATATGCAAGTTGAAAAGAGGAACAAGTTGGCATATATTTATGGACTGTCCAGAAGCAATCAAAGTGTAGAGAATACTGACTCCTACCTTACGCCAACTAAGTGGAAGAAAAAAGATATATAAAAAAGATATATACTGTGGGTTTCGGACCAGACCTTCAAATAAAGGAATCTTGTTAGCAAATTACATATTAGTGGAGGCAAAAGCATGTATATACAAGGAATTCACGAGGTTTGAGAAACAAGAAATAAGTAACGTGAACTATAAAGAAAAACTTAAAGAGAGAATAAATAAAAGACTATTAAGTGAATTTATTTATCACGCAAATAAAGGAACAGTAGGGAAATTTGAGTCCCTGTGGTGTGTACAAGGAGTTCTCTGCACACTTATAGGAGAAGGAAATCTAAACATAAAATTCCAAATATGACTGTCTCCTTAGCCGAAAAATGTTTTAGGACTGTAATACCAGCCCACTCTCTTTAAAGGGGGTGCTTACTCATTATTTATTTACCATTGTTTTAAAACGTTAAAAAATATTGTGGACATTCACTAACTGCATAATTATCCTGTATGTAAGGGAGATTTACTAAATGAGGGGAAAATTGCCCAAACGGGAGATAAGATCTCAAGATTGTGGTAACCAGCCCCTTTGGCGAGGCCGTCTCTACGTGGGTAATATTCACCCTCTGAATGCATATTATGAATGATGATTGAAAATTAACCAGTACAAGAAATGATGATAATGAATATATGAATAATAAATAAGGTGATGATGAGAGAATAAACCTACCGCACACCTTATAATAATAATAATAACACACTGTTACGCATTTCGAATTTGTACTTCCTTTGTTTTTGATTGTGGAACTCGTGGGGCTCTCGTTGCGGGCTGGCAGCGGGCACTCGCTTGCTAACCACAGCACTCGACAGAGCTCATCACCAAGAATAAAGACTATCGAATTTTATCAGGTCTTATTTAAAGAACCAGCCTTATTACCGAACATTTTGNCTCTCATCATAAGTAGAAGAAGCATATAGGATACAAACTCGGAGGCTGAACGTAAAGCCTAACTGACGCGGCGATTTTTTTTTTGTGTAGTGAGTCCGAGTTACGACATGGCTCAGATTCAAACTAGATGCGTACGCGATTTCCAGAGCGACAATGTTGTGGGGCAAACAGTGTGTGACATGAATCTGAGCGTCTGCGACAAAAAGTCCGAACAAAGAATCCCAGTGCGTACTAGCCTTAAGAAAACTGCAGACAATGGTCGTAGATATCATGGGTGCTGAGTGTATATATATATATATAGTCTAGCATCATCATTAGATTTTAAATGAAAATTAAATCTTAAATGAATGAGAAGATTGAGGAAATATTTTGCAAAGTATTTATGATAATTTTTGCAGACTATAATGAGTACAAATAATCTTTTTGAATATTCATTATAGTTCAATTGTAGTTTTTCTAAGTACAGAAGTGGATGAAATAATAAACATCAATAAGTGAACTTATTTAAGTAACAATATGCTTTTCTTTACCATTTTATTTTTTAAGATGTAAAAGTTAACATGTAATTTAGTTATGAATGATCTATTCCTTCATTACAATCATATCAGTGAAAACCAATGAATAATGAATTGTCAAATGATAGCTTTCAAGTATCCCTTTTTAGCTAATAAGTAATTTGATCTTTCTCTCTTGATACTGGCATAATTGAAATACCTCTACATTGAGATATTAATTTTTTAATTTCCATTTTTTTCTGTACAATCAATTATCTATTGTCCTAAGATTAGCACAAAAATTTTTAAGAAAGAATTGTTGTTAGTCACAATAAATTGAGGAAGATATATGAAAAGAATTGAGTAGCTTTAGTGTGATACACATTAAAATATTCTCAGCCTTAAATTGTTATCTTTAATCTTCTCATTAGTTAACTCTATGCTTTACTTAATGATTTGCTAAACATTTAGGAAAATCTCTCCAATTATGTTAGGTAGCCCCCTTTTTTTTAGGCTAGTCAAGTAACATAACTAACTAGTGATTCATATCTCTGATAAATATGAGTATGAATACTTTAATACTGCAAGATACTTTTCTTTTCTTTATACTGTTTTTTGCATACTAAACCATCTATTTTTTTTACTAAAATTCTTAGATATAAAATAAAAAGAATACTCTTATTTAATCTCCAATAATTACCATTAATTTATCAAATTAACTAACTTAGATGTAAACACACTAAGCAAGACTGTCTGTTAATTAGTTAACTTAACCACTTGCATCAGGTTGTTCACCATCTCCTTAACCAGTGCCAGTTGTATTAGTATCACCTGTTTGTCCACCAGCCCCAGGTGGATCTGGTGGTGATACAGTGGTGTGTTTTGTGATATTAAATAACCTATCAGCTAGGCGGCATCTAGTCGAGTATTTACCCTCTTTTTCATATGTAGACACATATAACGTGTTCACCACCAAAATGATAATTCCAGCAAAAAATACAACAACGTTTTTCAACAATCTCAAAATGTACAAACCACGTGAGACATTTTTCTTAACTGGTATATACTTTGTTGCTAAAGTGTAAGGCTTTCTCAAATATGGAATAGTCCGCCGTTTTTTCCAATACAGAACATTATCCAATACAGCTGGCAAAGATATACAAAATAATCCAACTAAATAAGCATGTAGTGCTTCCAGCATTGTATCTGTGGTTGAATATGCACCGAAGATACCAAATACTGAAATAAAAGGGACAAAATGACTCATATTTTAATTTTTTTCATCCATAAAGATCTAGCATGTACAAATACTTACACATAGCCACTGATATTATCACTTTTACTATGATTGCTGCTTTAAGAGGTGTATCAAGGAAGTAATGATATAAATATCCCAATACTATCTCATATATTAAATACAATGGGGCAGAAACAGATCCAATCAGTGAAAGTGCTATTATTATTTCAGCTACATTTCTTAACCTGCAATAAACATAATCCTGTATTATTAAATATTGTGTAAAACTCATGACAACCATTATATGCTTCTTCCTTGATACCCCTGCTCTAAAGAAAAAAATCTCTTGCGCATCCTGGAAATGAGTGCCAGATAAAATATTAATGACCTTTAATGAGTGTTATTTTTTCTAAGGTACCAACAGAAGTAATAAGATGTAATACAAAACTACTATCGATGCATATGTATCAATAATTTAAGTGGTAAGGGACTAGATGATATCAAGTAGGAATAGGCAGGGCATATGGGTCTTGGGTTAAAACTGAACAATTCTTCATAATTATTACAAGAAGACTTTTCATTAGAAAAAATAATTAACAACATCTGAAGTAGAAGATTTGGAGAGGCTTTAGTTCTTATATTACTTCTGAATAAGGTGATTTGGTTGCATATATACTTAAGTACTTGTGGAATTATAAGAACTGTGCATGGCCTAGTAGGAATATAATTCATCATAGTCATATGAAAGTCATTAAAAGAAATTGCGAGAGAATTAACACAGCGCACTGACAAGGAGAGGCCACGAAATATGCTCCGCCGATGTGAACAAAACATTTTTTTATGTTAGAGGAGGTGAAATGTAGCAAAAGTGAAACAGGGTTCGTGCAAATGCCCTTAATTTACAGTGGAACCTCGGTTCACGACCGCCTCGGTTCACGACCAACTCGGTTTACGACCAGCTTTGGCAACCAAATTTTGACTCGGTTGGCGTACAACAACTCGGTTCACGACCAAGGCTGCCGACCAGTTCAGTAGGCAACCCCGACATAACACAGCATCGTTCCTGAGAAACAGTTGCAGACAGGTTGATCAGTGAACACAGTTCGTGAGCAATTTGCGGATTACTTTATCAGTGAAACAGGACAAATTCCATAGCAATATAATAACATTTAGCTATCTTAAATTCAAATTACTGTATTTTATATTTATTTCGAATTTTCTTTTATTCTTTTATCCCATATGGGTCTTCTTCCGTATACGCAAGCTATTAACTGATCGCAGTCAATGACGCTCATAAAGACGAATTAAGGAAAAAACAATGAAATATAAAAAAACTCAGAAAAACGACCGACTCCGAATAAGACTACAAGCGCGCTGGAAGCTGGAAAATAATGTTTCAAACATTCTTGCTCGCTGGTCGGCGCTGGCTTCAAGTGCCGATAAGTTCGTTCCCGCTTCCTTTGTGTGTGGGTTAAAGGCTGCTTATGTAGCAAAGGGAGTGACTGTAATAACGAGACAAAGGTCTAAGGTGCTAGAAGAAGTAGAAAAATTGTTACTAGTGTGGATTAATGAAAAACAGTTAGCTGGTGATAGTGTTAGTGAAGCTGTAATTTGTGAAAAGGCTAGGCTGTTACATAGCGATTTGTTGAAACAATCACGGAGTACAAGTAACGAAGGTGAGGATTTTAAAGCTAGTAGAGGGTGGTTCGAAAAATTCCGAGGACGAACCGGCATCCATAGCGTAATAAGGCATGGCGAGGCAGCAAGTTCAAACATTAATGCTGCGAAGGAATTCGTTAATATATTTGCGAATTTAATAGAAAGTGAAGGCTACGTCCCACACCAGGTTTTCAATTGCGATGAAACTGGTTTATTTTGGAAGAAAATGCCAAAACGAACGTACATCACCCAGGAGGAGAAGGCACTTCCCGGTCACAAGCCTATGAAGGATAGGCTTACACTTTTATTATGCGCAAACGCAAGTGGTGACTGCAAGATAAAACCTCTTCTTGTTTACCACTCAGAAAATCCCCGTGTGTTTAAACGCAACAATGTGTTAAAGTCTAAACTGCCGGTCATGTGGAGAGCGAATACAAAGGGATGGGTAACACGGATTCTATTTATGGAGTGGCTGACTGAGGTGTTTGCCCCAGCTGTTAAGAAATTTCTTCAGGATGAAGGCCTGCCCTTGAAATGTCTCCTCATAATGGATAATGCTCCTGCACATCCACCAGGTCTGGAGGAAAGTCTGGAGATCGAGTACAATTTTATCAAGGTAAAACTTCTTCTACCCAATACAACTCCATTATTGCAGCCGATGGATGAACAGGTCATTTCAAATTTTAAAAAACTTTACACCATGGCCCTGTTTACCAGATGCTTCCAGGTCACTAATGACACGGATTTAACCCTTCGAGAATTTTGGAAGAATCACTTCAATATCCTACACTGCATAAATCTCATCGATAAAGCCTGGAATGAGATTTCTTATCGGACCTTGCAGTCAGCCTGGAGAAAACTTTGGCCTGATTGTGTCCCAGAAAGAGACTTTGAGGGGTTTGAAGAAGCAGTCAAGGTGGTTGATGAAATCGTTTCCATGAGCAAGAGTATGGGCTTGGAGGTCGACGATGCTGATGTGCAGGAGTTGGTGGATGATCACGTTGAAGAATTCACCACAGAAGAGCTTGCTGAATTGCAGAGTGAGCAGGTGACGGTCTCACAGGAGGACCATTCGTCAGGGGAGGAGGAGGTTACTATTCCTAGTGCTGTGATAAAGGATATGTGTAGTAAGTGGAGTGAGTTGCAGGAATTTGTTGAGAAACACCACCCGAACAAACTTGTAGCCAATAGGGCAATTAATCTTTTCAATGACAATGCTATGTCGCACTTCAGAAAAATTTTGCAACAAAGAAAAAGACAAACCTGTTTAGATCGATTTCTTGTGCGCAAAGCAGATGATAAATCGGGAGAAGAACCACCTAAAAAAGTGCAGAAAACCACCAAATCAGACCTGTCTGCTGTTTCTGTGGAAGGGAATTCATCTTCTCAGCTCTAGCCTCCTCCTCCTCGACCGCCACCCCCACAACGAAGGTAACTTACGTAAAGTATTTAATTTTAAATAATATTCACGTAAAGTATTAAAATGTAATTATTTATTTATTTTTTATAACTAATTTTACATGTAATTGATGTGCATTCTAAACAAAAATACACTTAAAAAATACAAAGTTTCAGAGTCTGGAACGGATTAATTGCATTTACATTAATTTCAACGGGAGAAATTGTCTCGGTTCACGACCAATTCGGTTCACGACCAGGGTCCAGGAACGGATTAAGTTCGTGAACCGAGGTTCCACTGTATTTGTAAAAATAATTTTCTTTTCGTAATTTTAAGCCATGTGAACCTATTGTGCAATTAGTTGGTGCAGTGGTTAGTGTTGGATTTATATGTGAAGGAACCGGATTCAAGTCCGGTAAGTGACAAATTTTTTCATTCCCTTTTTTTCGATTGAATTAAGTTTTACATATGGCTGTATGTAATCACTCATTGACGGACAAAAATTCATTATTTGGATTGGTACATACGATTGTAACTGCGACTCAGGCCTCGGAGACGTGTAGCAACAGGATAAAGAAGCTAGATTGTTATCACTCGCTGCAGATAAGAGTTAGTCAAACCTTCACTCTTTTTTTTCCATGGCTACGTTAGAAGATGAATTTTCGGTCCTTCTCGTTGGTGCCTAAGCGAAAACGCCCACTCGCTCTTCGAACCCGTTTATTTTCCGACCAATATTGCGAAATACGCACATCTTTTAAAGGTGTTAGTATTGTCATGTATTCTCTCAACTTTTTTTGCAGTAATTGAAACTTCACGTATTCCTAGAGAATCATATTTAATATTAAAAATCTACAACAAACGTTTACCTTAATTTAAATTATAGGAATCACCGGTCTGTATAGCACTACCGGCGCCGCAATGCCGTGTGACCTTTATCGCTATTATAATGGTGCAGCTCAAATAAAGTAAATAACAATACAAAGTAAATGATAATTTTTACGAAGAAAGTTTGCGTAAGTCCAGAAAATTATTTTTGGAAACCTTAGGAATAGCACTGATCAAAGAAAACATTGACAGATGAGCCAGGTGTATTGCAGACACCACATGGAAAAATGACCAGAAAACCATCATTCGGAGTATTGAGTTGACAAGCAGAAAGTTTCTACCGTAAAACAGGAGCCTGAAGAAACTAGAGGTGGAAAAAGGAGGAGAGGTAGGTGCAGCTTCTGCTCTGGTGGAGACAATAAATACACTTCAACACGTGACAAATGCAGCAGTTTTGTATGCAAGAATCACGCCATGAAAGAGACTTGAATAATGGGCATTAATTGCATTTCCAACTCATGTGAATCAAACTAAACTAGAATTAACTGAACTAACTGACTGAATTTTATTAAAATTATAATACTCACTGAAGATTTTTCATACTCGGAAAAATGGCTCACACTAGAAGAACCAGTATTATCCATTGCTGGTTAAATAAATAACAGTACTCAAAACGATTCCTCGCAAAACTTACATGCACATAAGCTTACAAGCTGATGAGTACTAATAAAGATTTCGTAAGAAGTTTACCGTCCGATATTCGTCAGTGAACTAACTATAGCAATTCATCTACCTCGTAGGAAGTATATTTCTCTCGAACTGAGTTGATAATTCTCAGAACTTAGATCTTCAAACAACTTTCGGGATAAGCAATATCTTTTGATTTTAACCAGTTTTCCATATCTAATTTATTATTTGAGGAAGTGGGGATTTGTTCTCGTTCCTACTGTGATAAGTAGCATTGTCCATAACAATTACGGAACCCTCGCCAATATTTGGTAGCAACTGGGATTTGAACCATTCTTCAAACCGTCTGCTGTCCATCTCATCATGGTAGTCCCCTGACCTTTTCTTCGCTAAGTAAACCAGTTTGGAACCTTTCACGAATCCACGAGCACTTCCAGCATGCAGAATAACGAAGCGAGGTCCTCTTCCTCTCGGAATCTTCAACCCAGTAGAAAGCCCTGCTAATTGTGCTTGGTGTTTCGTCTTTATATTGACATCTTTCCACTCTTTCGACACCGTATGTCCTGCATTAACCCATGTTTCGTCGAGGTAAATTATTTCTCGACCTTCTTCGCGGAATTTTTTTATTTTTCTCAAATATGAATGTCGCATTGCTATAATATCACTCCTTTCAATAAGTAAGGCTTTGTTTTTTCTTTTCCCGAATCTAAAGCCGACTTCCCTCAGTAACTTCCAAAATGTTGTCCGTTTATAATTGGGAAGTGATTCGTCATCATTTAAAACTTCTAAGACTGACTTCACTGTTGGTGGGATGTTATTAAAAAAAAGGAATGAACATGACGTCGTATCGCACTTCTGCTAATATCTGTTTCCTCACATGTCCTCTCTACAATACTCCTTTCACTTTCATTAGAGAAATTTTTCTGCAAGTATTTATACACAGATAAAACTGTTTGCCTCTCACCACTTCTTAAAATTTTCCCTTTTTTCCGGCTCTCCATTTCCACAAATATCACACGAACAACTATTAAGTACGAAATTATTATCTGTAGAACTTTCCAAATAACTGCGACAAAATATGCAAGGGCTAAATTTATATATGTATAACTGCACACGAGAATTCGTCTCACTTCAAGAAAAATCACTATAAAGCCAAACTTTACGCATAACGAGAAGATCGAGAACAATCCTTAACGGAGAAACACAGCAAACTGACTACTGACAAAGTTCCCTGGAAAGGGAACGCTACTTGGCCTTCCTTTCGTGGTTACATTGCCATACCCTTGGTTCTACGCGTTTTTCACAAATGCTATAAAAAATATTTGCAGAACACTCAAAGGCGCCTAACTTCTGGTGTTCGAGTGGGCAATAAAAAGCAGATGGTTTACAACTCTATTACTCTCAGCTGCATCCTATCGCCTTAAGACGACGAAAACGAATCCCTCGACTATCCAGGATAACCGAGCATAGCATAGCGTGCACGTATTATTGCACAATGTTATTACCTAGGTATATAATAGTTCAATGCATGCTGTATAATGTGAATAAAGCCACGAAGACGTTTCAATGATAAAGGGCTTTCTGCAAAACGAGTTCCGTGCGGACATATTAGTACAATGACAGAATACTGAGGAAACTAACAGTAATTCTCAGTTAAGGGAATTCAAACATTATGTTAAATGCAGTGGCTGTGCACATTAATGTTCAATTCAATTTTTTTCGAACCATAATTTTTTGGGCCTATTTTGCTTCAAGTTTTCTTCTCAGATTTTACTCATAAAAGTTTTCTTATTATTTTATGTAATAGAGAAATAAAAGTTGTGTAAGAATACCAAGCTTTGTTTTGCTCAACGAAATACTGCCTGAGATAACGTGTCTCAAAGTTGCTAAAAATCGATGTCTAACTGTAGAAGGCTGTGGTAGGGGGTCAAACAAATGACTATATCTCAGCAAATACTTCATCGATGGATATAAAACTTGGGAAATGTTCATAGAGGATATGAAGTTATGTTCACATAAAATTTCATTGAAATCAGTGTTGGTCGAGCGGGGCACTTCTCTAAAATTGTTCCACTTGACATGGAATGCCCCCATTGCAAAAAGTCAAGTGACCTTGCTTTTGACTCTAGGTGGTTCAACCTGTTCTTCAATTATAAATCATAGGGAAACTGGGAGTAAGTGAACCGAGATGCTCAATGTTTTGCTAGCAACCTGTATGCTTACTTGTGGCCATTGTGGGTTTTGACAGCTTCTTAGCTATTATATATGTTTTAGGACCCTGGAGGATATTAAAATTTCATTTTAGGTAAGTCTAAAAGGTAAAATTGCACAGATTTGAAATGTAGGCCTTTGAACTACTTTTTTAAACTTTTGAACTTTCATTTTTGATAATCTGTCCCATTGAGAGAAGTGAAGATGAGTGATGTAAATTTCTCTTTTGTATAAATATGACTACTTATTTAATCATATCTCTATTTTAATTTTAATTTTGGTTAAGAACCAATAGGAACTTCAGCAATAAATATACCTTTTACTTAACATTTTTTGGCATTGGAATGAGAAATTGTCCAGGTCAAGCTTTTCATTCTCTATCACCAGTGTTAATGAATGAGTATTTTGCAACATCTGTTTTCTGCTTGTGTTCCTTAATTTTTAAGCTATGATTGCTGTATCCAATATAGCAGGGAAGTTTAAACCTGGTATGCAGTTCATCCCAGCCCTCTTTGGAATTCCATGCTTTGTACATCCCGACTAATCTAAATGTATTCCTTCTCAATTCTAATGATTCCCACTTCAAATGTACTAACATTTAACTTATACTTTCGGTTTCCCTGTGTTTGCTGACTACATACCTAGCCAAAAAATATATTTGGCTTTGCTATCAATGGTTTTGAACTTTCTATTCATCGCCAGACTTTTTTGGATTTTGACAGCTTCTTAGCTATTTATTTTTATTACAGGACCCTGGAGGATATTAAAATTCTATTTTAGGTAAATCTACTGGGTAAAACAGCACAGGTTTGAAAGATAGGCTTTTGAACTAACATGGATGCTTACTTGGTTGCATATGGTCCTGTAATGGCCCTCTATAAATAATAGCTAAGAAGCTGTCAAAATCCAAAAAAGTCTGGCGATGAATAGAAAGTTCAAAACCATTGATAGCAAAGCCAAATATATTTTTTGGCTAGGTATGTAGTCAGCAAACACAGGGAAACCGAAAGTATAAGTTAAATGTTAGTACATTTGAAGTGGGAATCATTAGAATTGAGAAGGAATACATTTAGATTAGTCGGGATGTACAAAGCATGGAATTCCAAAGAGGGCTGGGATGAACTGCATACCAGGTTTAAACTTCCCTGCTATATTGGATACAGCAATCATAGCTTAAAAATTAAGGAACACAAGCAGAAAACAGATGTTGCAAAATACTCATTCATTAACACTGGTGATAGAGAATGAAAAGCTTGACCTGGACAATTTCTCATTCCAATGCCAAAAAATGTTAAGTAAAAGGTATATTTATTGCTGAAGTTCCTATTGGTTCTTAACCAAAATTAAAATTAAAATAGAGATATGATTAAATAAGTAGTCATATTTATACAAAAGAGAAATTTACATCACTCATCTTCACTTCTCTCAATGGGACAGATTATCAAAAATGAAAGTTCAAAAGTTTAAAAAAGTAGTTCAAAAGCCTACATTTCAAATCTGTGCAATTTTACCTTTTAGACTTACCTAAAATGAAATTTTAATATCCTCCAGGGTCCTAAAACATATATAATAGCTAAGAAGCTGTCAAAACCCACAATGGCCACAAGTAAACATACAGGTTGCTAGCAAAACATTGAGCATCTCGGTTCACTTACTCCCAGTTTCCCTATGATTTATAATTGAAGAACAGGTTGAACCACCTATTTTTATATTTTATTTGTAATGTCTTTCCACGAAGTACGGCCTGAGAACTTAGATTTAATGAAAAGGTATCAATTACAATTGATACCTTTTCCTTTAAACTTTTAAAGGAAAAGGTCCTAGACCTTGCTGCATTGGGTAAGTTTGATTGGTGTTTTTTTAGGACAGTACAAAGTTGACTGGAAGGAAAATTCATGCAATGTTGTATTATCCTTTGGCCCCTTGTTATCCCAGTAGGTAATGTTTTTTTTTTTTAATATTCAGTTCAACAACAAAATAATGTATCTTGATGAATTTTTGAAATAAAACCAAGGTTTCGAACAACAAAAAAGAAAACTTTTATTAATCCACAATATATAAATCGTTGGCGACTAGTTTCAGCTACTAATAGCCATCTTCAAGCCAAGGAAAAAGGAAGGAAGGAGACTTTTATAGGCAAAAGGAAAGGAGGGGAGGGGTGGAGTGGGAGGAGGGGGAACAGTAGTTGAAAGGCAGAGGGGTTGCAACAAAGTATGAAGTAAACTGTTAACGAGCGTTGATGTGGGTGGAAGGGGCAGTGAGGAGGACAGGATGAGACTGGAAGATATGTTCATTTACAATAGTAAAGTTAGAATTTTTTTGGTGGAGAAGGATTTCCATTTGTTCAAGTAAAGTAAGTCTATGGCTCTTATCTTGTATGTGAAGTATGTGAGGTATGTGAGGGGAAAAATTAGATGAATAATTGGCAAGGATGAGGTGTTTGGCAAAGTGTGAATTAAAAGAACTGGAATTGAAAGATGACTTATGTTCTTTCGCACGGATTTCGAAAGTTCTTCTGGTTTGACCGATGTAGATTGCTGGAATGTTATCTTTGAGCTTGCAGAGGAGTCATTTGAGGGTGGATGAATTGTAGAAGGCTGCTTTTATTTTATCTTTGGGTAATAGTCTGGATATCTGAACACTTAAATTGCCAAGGAAAGGAATAAGTCTCCAATTGTCAGGATCAGGGGAAGAACTAGTAGAGTAAACAGACTGGATCGCAAGCTTCCTTTGTTTTTTTTACAAGCATATGGTCTACAATGTGTGAGGGGTGTCCGTTCTTTTTAGCAATGAAGTGAATCATTTGTAATTCTCTGTGAAAGTTATCTGGGGAGAGCGGGATTTTTAGGAGTCTGTTAAGGAGGGAGTGGAAAGCGGCAAGTTTTTGGGAAGGGTGGTGATTTGAGGAAGCAGGGATTATATGATCGGTATAGGTGGGTTTTCTATAGTTGAAAAGTGGAAAGAATTGTTGGATAAGGAAATGGACAGGTCCAGGAAATTAAGGGTATGATTGATTTCAGGTTTATGGGTAAATTTAAGGCAGGGATGTAGGGAGTTTTCCTTTTGCCTATAAAAGACTCCTTTCTTCCTTTTTCCTTGGTTTGAAGATGGCTATTAGTAGCCGAAACTAGTCGCCAATGATTTATATATTGTGGATTAGTAAAATTTTTCTTCCTTGTTGTTCAAAACCTGGTTTTATTTCAACAATTCATCATGATGTCAAGATTCCACAAGGCATCATCAGTGAATTTTAAAATAATGTATATAAAAAGCAAGAACTGGAACTTTTATCTTGTTTTAAAATAACTGTTGGATGATTCACTGAAAATGCTGGGTTCTCAGATAGCCAAGTATGAAGTGTGCTGGTCTTTGGTGAAAGCAGCCCTATGTTTGATTCCTGGTGGGGGCTTACATGTGGAAGGTAACCTCAGCGGTTGAAGCACATAAAAAGCACTACTACTGCTATATTAGCTTTGTATGCCTTATAAAATGATACTCTATTTTATTTTGAAAAGTAAGGTAGAAATCCTGTATAAGCCAGTGATGAATCCCTAATACTTTTAATAAAAAGCTGAGAGATTAATGATCTCTGCATTAATTAACTCATGATTGTAATCAGAAATGATGAATTCATCTATAAGATACTGGGATAATATAATTTCCACAACAAACAATTGGAATTCATTCTGTTTTGCTGTTATTAGATTAAATGAAAGAAAAGTTATAGCATATAGCTTCTTGATGCTTCATAGGAGAACATGAGGGAACCAACACTAAAATTTCCAGTGAGCAACAACCTCCATCGCTATGCAGCAGTAAATAATCATCTATTAGAATATGACAAAGGGACAATGTGAACTATGTTTGTTTAGAGACTATTTTGTTTAGAAACGTTAAGTATTCTTTTCTATGTTAATTATAGATACAAGAATGTTTACCAAAATAGGATATGAAAAGGCCAGTCTATCTCGTTCTACACCTGAATGTTTCTATAAAAAATATATGTAACTGTACAGAGTAACGTGGTGCTTTTATAGGAAATTTGAAAGGTTTTTTATTTAGCTAGTTCACATAATTTTTTATTAGATTTATAACAACTCTCTAAAATTATATTGTAAAATAAGAAGGTAATATTTATTATTGAAAAGATGTTTCCCATTTTTGACCTCTATTTTAATAAGTGTTATGTTATATCTATTTGAGGGATAGGGCTTAGCCCGGTGGCATTTACAGTTGGTGACATGTGGTCAGTGAATTGACTCAATGCTGCCATACATGACTTTTATGGGACTGGACCCACTACCTCTCAATTCAGATAGCTACCCATGTTCATCATGATGCTGGGTGAACACTGATAAATGTTTGCCTACACTGTGAATTGAACCTGGAATCATTTTCAGTGAAGGTGAACTCGTTCCCTACATGCCTATCTGGGAGCCAAAAAGTGTTATGTGATATGATAATTTCATAAGATAAAAATTAATTAATTATTATATATGTCAGATAAATTTATAGAAGGAAAAAAATACTTGAGAAAAAAGATCAACTTTGTTACCCACCAGAGTTCAGGTGTAATACTTTCAAAGACATAATAGCACAACTTCTTTGCCATAAATCTTGAATAGCCCAAGTAGCCGCAGGCCCCATGAAGAAGAGCTGATGCAACCAATGCCACATCATTTAATCCAATTAGCCATCGTTTACCAACTAGATGGTGAGGGTTTTTCATGTTGTTCTCAACTACTGGTAACTGAAGACATAATGGTATATCATACAATTTATTCAGCAAATTGTGTGCTAAGATGGATAAGTACTCTACACAGCAATTAAAGTATAAAATTATAAATTCCAGTGAATTTGCAACCTCTAACTGAATCAAAGATTGCTCAGTTTCATTCTTTAATCATATAAAACGTTTAGAAAAATATGATGCTATATTATGTTTCACAGCACAATTTATGAAGTAAAATACTACTATTTATGTAAAGTTTAGGAACTTGAGGGTCCATAGGGTCTGAAGGTAAATCTTGATTCTTTTACTTTAGACAAAAATTATATTTTATATATTTAAGTCAAGAGGATAAGTCTGATCAACTTTGGGTCTTATATCTATCAACAAACTGTGACAATATGACAGCTTACCAGAATACCTTATAACACAAGGTATGTACAAAAAATTACTATCTTAGTTTGTACAAATACATGACCCAAAGAACATAATGAAATTTCATTTATATGCTTTGAGCAGGGAAACAACTTCATCATTAAACTCTTTAAAAGGCTGATTATTTTAAAACATTTGCAGCATCAAATAATGATATCTAAAGAGAAGAATGCTGCTTATTTGCATGTCCCCCCAGTGGGGGCTCACATGCAAAATGACTTCTGTTTTTGAAGCGCTTTTAAAATTACTACTACTAAGTCTATGGTAGGAAAGGTCTGATGGAAATATATTGTGATAAAAAATAATAAGTGTAATATTTGTGGAGCATCAAAAAAGGACTCATTTCCAACATGCCTATTTTTAGATGAACTGATTATCTCCATTTTGTCACGTTTTAGCTACATACTACTAACAAATTTAGCTGTTACCCTATTTTCATAAAAATTGATATTTAATTCCGATCAGCAATCCAAATTCTAACAATCCATAGAATGGTGAAACTTAATAGGCATTCTATCTGTAGGTGGTTCTAAATTCAATCTGATTTGGCTGAAGTTTGTGTCATGTCATCAAAGGTTTGCCATTAGGATTTATAGGTAACCTCAATATGACCATAATGGTCAAAAACTGTCATGAAAGAAATATTGCTGGAAATATGAAGTAGCTTCTTCAATCCTTGTCATTGTAAATTTCTTTGAAATTACCTATTTTCCTCTGCTTTAGAACTCGAAATCCTTTACCTTTTGACGGGTCAATAGGGATGTGTCAAATTTATGTGTAAGCCAAGAGATAAGAAAACAAAAGAAGAAAATTATTGAATCATCAGTTAAATCAGAGCAGAATAATGCAATTTTAGCAGTAATAATACCACCAGAAAAAATATTATGATATTTTCAATTTTAAAATGGGATACTATAAAAAATCATGGAATTACCACAGAAAATATGACTTACCAATCCTATAGTCTGCAGAGCACTTATAATTAAAATCAAACCGTAGGTACTCCGATAATACACATCATTTTTACTAAATAAGAGTACTTCATCCTCTGCTGTTTCCTCATCTTGGCCCATAGGTTGGAGAGCAGTAAATATGAAAACTGCTATGTAAAAGATAGCTCTCATAAAGACAGATAAGCCACAGATCCACGCCACTATTTTCCAACTTGGTATAAATCCAAAAAGGATTATTGGAATGATAATAATGAGTGGAATCACTAACTTTTCAAATACTTCATTGTCTCCAAATATCTAAAATTTTAATGGAAAATAGACATTTTTAGTACATTTGTGATAATACAACAAGATTATTTACTGGCATATTTTTTAAGATTTCACAATTCTAAAAAATGTAAATAAATTATTCAAATAAAATCTGAAGATTTTAAACTCATGTAACAATAGATTGAGACTGTGGTCTCTCTTTGAAGCATTTTTCTCTTAAAGATATATTAAGCAGTGAAATTTATATTTCATTTCATATTTGGCATTGTGAGTGCTGAGCATTTAATAGGAGAAAGTTTCCATGTCAAAAATTATGTCTTATATGTTATAGACCCTTTGTCACTTTATGTGTCTGTGATACTTGAAATATAAAGATAATATGTATTATTAATAATTTAAAATATTAAAAAGGTAATTTATGTCTATCTTATATTTATGTTTGTATGTATATAAGAGACAAGTTAAAATTTAATACTTTCTTTCTCATCAGTATTTGCTTGATTTTTGAAGTTTTCTTGCTTGAGCGAGTATTTAAAATTTGCAAATGATCCAAATGCAAATGTAAAATGAAACTCGCACAGAAACTCTGCAGAGATTCTAAAAAGAAGCTGACAGAGTATCAAAGGCATATAATACAACTTCAAGGTGAACTAAATAAATACCTTTCAAGTCAGATTGGAAATGCTGAAACACCAGTGTATTTCCATAAACCTGGAAATACTATGGCCAATGAGAAAGGAGCAAAATCTTTCATCATATAATAACAACAGGAAATAAAAAATTACACACTATGGTAGAGATTCATTTGCTGACGAAAGAAAACTACAATTTTTTTTTCATTTAAAAAGTAATAATCTTCCAAAAGAGAAGCTGCCAAGTGGGATAGTGTTCAAATATAATGAAATAAATGGATGGAATGACTAAAAAACTAATGATCTATTGGTTGGATGAAAATTGAAATAGATGACCAGGGTTTTCATTGAGGCTAAGGGGTATGCTGACAATAGATTCCTGATGATAATGGTGAAGAAACAGGAGAATCTTCAAGTGTGAGTGAACATAATGGAAGGATTAGAATAGACTTGTAGTCGTGCATGTTTGGTCTTGAAATCTACAACATGTATTGTTAGCCTTCAAAGTCACATTCTTCCATTTTTCTGTTAACCCCTTAACTGGGAGGTTATTATTCCTAATTCCTTATTCCATTTCTATCCTTTCTGATAAATTTTATAATTTAAAAATGCAAATATCCAGAATAACAAAGAATTAAACAATTGCTTGTTGCATATCTTCAAGGGGCACATGCAAATTTTGAGTTGAGCTTATTTCCATAATTCTTCCCACAATTAAAAACAAAAAAACTAAAAGTTTAGCGCTTACATTAAGCTGCTATATTTCTGGCCATTCTTCTCCTCTGTGGTAATTTGTTTATATTGTACATTGTAGGATCTCAGATCAAAATGTAAAGATTTTGTTTTGAGGGAGCTGGGATAACTGATCTCGAACTTTTGTATAATGGTGATCTTAGTGCATTGGGGATAAGAGTCCTTTCAAGGTTCGCTAGCCTTGTGCCCTTCTACAGTTGTCCCTTTTATGACCCTTGGGGGACATTCAAGTGTTTGGGACTCCATTGGAGGCCCGTGGGTGGCACGCTATTGGCCCATAGCAGGCAAATTCTTGGTAGCGTATGCCCAAAAATTTTTCAGCGAGTGAAAGTTACATTTCACACATTGATTTTGATTTGCTCATAATTTCACGCCATAGTTTTACCAAAACCAATTATTAAAACTGCTTGAATAGTACTACTGCTTTGAAATCCTTTATAAATATATCTTGCACAATATTGTACACAAATGAATGCTGAAAGTAAATGTAGTACTCATCAGATAAATATTTTTCTGCAGGATTTCCTACATCAAGGTGTATATATTTACACTATTTACACTACATTTGCACCATAGAAAATTTACACTACGCGCTGATTGTACTGAATGTCAGAAGTCCTTTTCTGCATGGTATGCCTGGAAGCAAGGAGCAGCACACAGGGCGACATAGCAATCCTTAGATTTATAGAGTTTCTTTTGATTTATTATGAGACGCACACACTACACATAGTTTATGTCTATGTTTTTTGGATGCTGAATGAGAATTCAAATCAGGGAAATGGCAACCAATAAGTTTCAAGGGCTGATATGTGGGCGACGACTTCTTTCTCTCTTGTTTATCTTTAGAGGATGCTCCATATTTTTCAATATCATTGTTTTCAAACGTAATTCATGATAATTGATAAAAACCCTTTTATCCTAATCTGAATGGCTGAGAATGTAGGATTTGAGGCATCTTATATTTTGATAAATATGTTATATGTTGACAGCAGAATTCCATTCCCTTACTTTTATTAATTTTCTTTCCTTTATTACAAAGGAAATTATTATTCTCTTATAAATATTGCAGTATTTATGAGAGATTTATCTAATCATTTGTTTTTTATTGCTTCAATTTAGTGACCATCATAATCAAGAAGTTTTACTCATACCTCAGATCTCAGTTTTTCACCTCAAATAACATCTTTTATTAAACATTATAGATATATACTGCTCCTGAATATTGGTAGAATTAGAAGTTTTTCACCAAAATTTTTTAAATTTATTAAATTAAATTTAATTATAACTTTCACAATAGCACTGATAAAAATCTCATAAATGAAATAACTTCATTTTTCACATTGACTTACCTTTTTAAATGCAATTTAGACATCATAGGAAAACCTCATTTTAACACAAAGAAAATAGAGAATATAATCTGGAGCAGACAGATGGGAACCATTTTCAGAGCCTTTTCAAGGCACCTTTCCCACTATTCAAAATTTCATATCTCTTTCAGGCATTTAACCCTTTTGCTCCTGTTGTCGTGTATACACGACAGACGTTTTCCTACACAAAAGACCTACTGTCATCTATAGATGACGAAGGTTTTCCTATGCTAACGGCTTACTGTCATCTATAGATGACACAGGTACAAGCTTATTCTTCAAGGAGAAGTATAGCTTCCAGGTATATTTTTGTCCCCTTTCTGGCTGTAATTGAGGGTTTCCTTACCCTTCTCTGGGCAACTGCATAGGTCTTGGTGCAGCCCATTTCACAGCAAAGGGCCATGGTTAAATAAATGCTATTGCAGTTGTTTTGCTACAGAATGATTTGTTGCTCTTTCAGTGAACATATCCTTGGAGTTGAGAATCTCATATTTTGCATGTAGTTTACAGCTTTTAAATGAAAATTTAGCTTTAATATTAATGTATTTAGAGAAAATAGTAGATATTTCAATATCATAATAGTACATTGCTAAATATGTTAATATCAACAGTAGAGTTTCGATTAAAAATATTACGTCATCAGCAAAGCATGAGATTTTCATCATCAATGACATATAGGCCACATTTGCAACAAATAATTCTTTAGCAAAATAACTGCAACAATAATTAGTTTTGCTAAGCCCCATGCTGTGTTAGGGGCTATAAACCTCCCCAGAGCCCTGCTGTGAAGGGCCCAAAAGGGTAACTTGTATCGGCAGAGGTTCAGGAGGGCTTCATGTCTGAGAGATTTTTTCTGCCAAAGCCTCGGAGTATGGATACAATTCTACGAGAATACTGCCATCGCGAAGGGGTTAAAATCTAATTTCTACAGTAAAATATTGTTTCTTTGGATGCATTTTGATATCTGGGTTTGTCTCTTACATTCTTTTTGTCCTCCTCGCTTGATAATGACACAGCAAATCACACCTGGTAGCTCTTGTCAATATTTTGGACTATATATACTCTGTGACTGTACTTCATTTCAATATCAGAAGTACAATGAAACAAAGACACATAGTTCTACATACTATGTGTATATAGTTTATCCTAGATTTCTGTTATTCCAGCAAAAGAAAGAACCTACCACTTATTTTAACAGACTTAGATTGCAATGCAAATAGTACAATGGAAATGAATATTTGGTCTTAATTCATAAATTGAGTTAAGCTAATAATTTTCATCAAAATGAGCTTATGAATATGAATGTAATTAATTATCTTACAGTTGTTAACATTCTCCATGATATTGCCAGGTGATGAACTCCAAGCCAACCATTAGTTCCAATAACTATGATGTGTATGAATAACCTGTAACATTGTCACATGTGGGTTAGAAAAATGCTTGAATAATTCTATAAACTCACATTCTTTTACATAAAGCTAACAGCAAAAAGTGGTGATACCTACCTGATATATTTGTATAATACTGCTGCACAGTCAGTTGTAAGACCAAAAGTAAGAATAAGCACATCCTCATATCCAATAGTAGACACATGGGCTCGGTAGTTTACTTCATGCATGCATCTCACCTTGAATATAATCATTTACATAGAAAAAAATCATCTCTTATTTTAAAGTATTCAGAATTATAAACTCTTTAAGTGGTTATAGATGAAATTCAGTAAATGCTGTACTCAAAGCCAAGGAAATATGATTGAAAGTGAATGGTTGTTGTAAAAATCTTGCAATGGCTTTTAAGCCTTCCCAACACAGAATGTAAGATTTATGTAATGTAAGTGACATAGTCATGAAAAAATAATGCAATAATGAGCAGAAAAATATAATATTCCTATTCATACCAGTTAATATTTTATTACTATACTCTGTTCAAATATAAAGAAAATATATTTTTGAAAGGAAACTATGTTATATTTACCCAAAGACGATTGCCATGGATCATAAATAATGTTGCAAAAAGTATTATGATACCACCTGGAAGATAATCAGTACTTCTGAATGCCATGCTAATGTGCATTATGGAGGGTCCAATTACATAATTCAATAGAAGAAACAAAGCTTCCTTGTCACTGAAAAATAATGATGTAGTTTGAATTTAAAAATATTACTTAATTACTTTAATAAAGAAAGACAAATGATCTGATTCCTTGTAGTTAAATCAGGATTTGATTCCATCATCACTGCAAACAAGGAGGTAAACACTTTAAAATATGATGAAATTGAATCTTATTTGAAGAATTACAATTTATACCTTTGAGTTGAGATAGAGAAGCTCTTAAAAGGAATACGATATATGCTAAATTGAAACATATACTATAGACACACGACATATAAAACATACCACATAGATTCCAAGTTTAAAGTTTTCATGAATGAGAAAATCAATATGCAAAAGTATTATTCACATAATAACTAGTTAGATGGGGCTCCCAAAGAGCCAAGTGGGCACAGCATTCAACTTTAATGAAAGGAGTCCCAGGTTTGATTTCTGGTAGAGGCTTATGTGCAAAATGACCTAAGCTGTCCAAGCTTTTTTAACAATTCTACAACTAGTTTGATTATTATTATATTAAAAACAAAGGTTTTTGCTGGTACTAATAAACATTCTTTGATGACCTTTCAACTGAATGACAAGTTTTATAATTTTGAATTATTTATTTATGTAATTTCATTTACTAAGAAAATAACATAGATATGAGTGGCATGAAGCTTGTCCTCTTTATTTTAGGGTTTTCAATCACATTTAAATACTAATCAAGAGATAAGCAAAGTAAACCCATGATTTGTATGCTTGAATTTAACACTTTCCAGCCAGGTGCTCTGACCTCTAAGCTACCACAACAGATTGATCTCTCCTTCAAGTTCTTAAGCTATAATGGGACTTGGTGTACTCCAGAGTTTTTTCTCTTTCATTTCTTCAACTAATCAAGAGGTTAAATGTGCATCTTAACAGCAATTTTTATTTTCCCTGGATTTCTTTCATTGTATATATTATTCATTCAAATAATCAATTAATTTAAATCTGATAAAAATCTCATAAATGAAATAACTTCATTTTTCACATTGACTTACCTTTTTAAATGCAATTTAGACATCATAGGAAAACCTCATTTTAACACAAAGAAAATAGAGAATATAATCTGGAGCAGACAGATGGGAACCATTTTCAGAGCCTTTTCAAGGCACCTTTCCCACTATTCAAAATTTCATATCTCTTTCAGGCATTTAACCCTTTTGCTCCTGTTGTCGTGTATACACGACAGACGTTTTCCTACACAAAAGACCTACTGTCATCTATAGATGACGAAGGTTTTCCTATGCTAACGGCTTACTGTCATCTATAGATGACACAGGTACAAGCTTATTCTTCAAGGAGAAGTATAGCTTCCAGGTATATTTTTGTCCCCTTTCTGGCTGTAATTGAGGGTTTCCTTACCCTTCTCTGGGCAACTGCATAGGTCTTGGTGCAGCCCATTTCACAGCAAAGGGCCATGGTTAAATAAATGCTATTGCAGTTGTTTTGCTACAGAATGATTTGTTGCTCTTTCAGTGAACATATCCTTGGAGTTGAGAATCTCATATTTTGCATGTAGTTTACAGCTTTTAAATGAAAATTTAGCTTTAATATTAATGTATTTAGAGAAAATAGTAGATATTTCAATATCATAATAGTACATTGCTAAATATGTTAATATCAACAGTAGAGTTTCGATTAAAAATATTACGTCATCAGCAAAGCATGAGATTTTCATCATCAATGACATATAGGCCACATTTGCAACAAATAATTCTTTAGCAAAATAACTGCAACAATAATTAGTTTTGCTAAGCCCCATGCTGTGTTAGGGGCTATAAACCTCCCCAGAGCCCTGCTGTGAAGGGCCCAAAAGGGTAACTTGTATCGGCAGAGGNATATCAAGAATAATTATTTTCTAAGCTTTTATCTATCATCTACCTTAATCCCTTATCTGTTTTAATATGTTCTGCTTCTTTCCCATCTTTTTTCATTTATAGTGGCATTTAAATGTTACATGGAAGATATTTAGATGATACAAAATAGAATCAGCTTGAGTATCTCATTTAAACAAAAACAATATACAAAAAAAAACTTTTTCTCCACCACATGGCAAGCTGCTACAAGCCATACATAAAAAACAAGAAGAGGGTTAGGTAACAGAGCTTATTCTTCATCTGACAGATTTTCCAATATTTTCATATTTGTAACAAAATCCATGAACTGTTGAAGGGGTTCTTGCCTATATGGTATCCAGAATTGAACTTGTCAAGGAGTTATTGCTTTTGTTTCTTTATAATCATTCGACTTTGTTGCTTTCACTAACTAAGCAACTTCTTACATGTTAACCTCCTATATCATTAAATTTATATTTAGATGACGACTTGCAGAATGTAATGTTTGCTAGGAATAGTAATATCTGTAGCAAACTAAAGGGGGTAAACTTATAACAGTTTGAATTATTACTTAATTTTAAAAATTTAATTTTCTTTGTGAACACTCAAAATAAAAAATAGGCATTAAATCCAAATTCTAAGAGCTAAACATCGACTACTTTTTTATAAGTTTGGAATGAAAATTAGGTGTTAATCCTTCCACTTAGAAAACCCTTTGAATGTTGCAGTTACTAGAAAATAAAAGCCTCAGAACTAAGACAGAAAAAGAGAAGACACCTGGAAATATGTGGAAAAATGAGGAGACAGACTTAACCACTTAACACATTTGCCCGAGACTATCTCGGGTGCCATAAAGTGGCAATTTTTAGCTATCCCGAGATGGTCTTGTTCACCTCCTTTTTTCATCCCAAGAAGGTATCGTTTCCATTGCATTATCCCGAGACCCTCTCGTATGAACGCTTGGGCCTAGTAAGTTTAGTAAGACTTGTTCATCTATAGGATTTTTGTTGGTGTGTGGGTTGCATACATCTAGATTTGCTTTACATTTATGGCTTAATTAAGATTAAAAAATTAACTGATGATTTCAACATAAGTACTTTTCATGGGACTATAGTTTTATTAAATAAAAAACCTGCTTATTTTTTAATCATATTTGTGAAAAAAACTCAAGCTTTAACCGGTTAAACAGTAACACAGAGGTTTGGTAAAACATTGGGAAATGTATGATACTCATTGAAAAGATTCAAAGGAGGATAATTAGTTGCACAGGTCTTCTTCTTCTGGAAAAACAATGCATCATCAAAGGAGTGACTTAGTGACTTGAGAATGATTGCGAAAATAAAAGTTAAATAAATTGCTAACTTGCTTTAACTTTAGAAACTTTTCCATAAGTTTCATTTAGTTTAAATTTAAAATTCAGTTATTTAAATGCATATCTATTATTTGAAATGATTCATAATGTAGGATTTGAAAATAATATTATTTAATAATTTGCATTAAACCAGTAAAGTTTCATTCCACTGCATTAAGAAAAGGAAACTAAAAGGTGGTATAGAATAGTTATTAGTATTTAACAAAATCAGAGATGAATTGGGACATAAATTAAGCAGTAAATGTTTAAATTTAAATGTTTCAAACACAATCCACATTTAATACAGACTTTTAAAAACATTTGAGTCCTTAAGGAGAAACAATTTGATTTAACAATAATGCTTTATTACAGTCATAACCCATGTTCAAGATTAAATAAATTCGATAATTAGGAATGTAAAAAATTGTTAATTTATAAATAATGTAGAAGTTTGTTTAAAAAATGTACAGAAAACCACATTATAAAATTATAGGAAAATAACAAGGTAAGTTATATAATTCATACCAGTTAATATTTTATTACTATACTCTGTTCAAATATAAAGAAAATATATTTTTGAAAGGAAACTATGTTATATTTACCCAAAGACGATTGCCATGGATCATAAATAATGTTGCAAAAAGTATTATGATACCACCTGGAAGATAATCAGTACTTCTGAATGCCATGCTAATGTGCATTATGGAGGGTCCAATTACATAATTCAATAGAAGAAACAAAGCTTCCTTGTCACTGAAAAATAATGATGTAGTTTGAATTTAAAAATATTACTTAATTACTTTAATAAAAAAAGAAATTATCTGATTCCCTGTAGTTAAATCAGGATTTGATTCCATCATCACTGCAAACAAGGTGGTNAATATATATATTAAATGTACAAAGGGAGATTTAAATTTCATAGTTGACTTTCAGGAGGGCATCAGACATAGATCCTGAATTCCCAGCTGAAGAAACTTTATGTAATTACCTCTACTTTATCTATCTCATCTGTGATCATTGTTTTGGAGTAAGCCTGAAAATTTTCATTTTATAATTTTAGTATGTTATACAGTGTAAAATAATGTTACAAAATTAATTTTTGAAAGTTTTAAAAGAAAATCATATCTGAAGGTAGTATGTACACTTGGCTGGATTAATTAAAAATATGAAATATTTTTTATTTGAATTATTACTAAAACATCCAAATAAAAACTAGTATTTAAAAAATTTTAGATGCCAACAATGATAATTTATCAGTGTGGGATTTGGATTATTTTACCATTACATACCGGTAATAGTTGAATAGATTTAATTGATGAAATATCTCTTTCAGAAATGTATATTTGTTTCACATTAATGAACTATGATTCTGTTTGGAAGTATTTGATTCAACTTATTCAGCTTTAATCAACAATAAAGCCTTAATTGATAATCGTTTCCCTAAGAACCATTTAAATTACAAATAAATCACCAACGCAATATTGCTCTTAAATTTTACTTACACAAAATAATTTTTTTTATTTTAAAGGAAAACAAAATATATCTCATAAACACGTTATAAATAGGGAATTTGGTTGTAGTCTCGAATAGGTAAAACAACGCAACATGAAAACACTTCGCAACATTTTAAAACAACATAAAATGATAACACATCATATAAACAAAATGCGGAGAGGATAGAATCTATGCTAGAAAAGTCTGACGAAGAAGACTCATCTGCCTTATAGCGGAAAGTATGGAAACTAAATTCGGCGCTAGCCGAGCCCACAGATATTTCTGTGGCCTAACCTCGTCACTTCTAGATGGCACACTTGATATTAACCATAGAGTAAGGACGGTATAGGGAATGGTGGAGGGAGTACGATACAGAGGGAGGCCAAGGGAAGAATATCTAGCACAAGTGAGAGAATGGATGCAGGAGCAGCATCCTATGAAGAAATGAAAAGGAAGGCTCAGAAAAGAGACGAATGGAGATCTATATTCAAACCAATCTAAGGATTGTTAACTACAAGAAGAAAAAAAGGACGGTAAGGACTCTATGATATTAACACGTCTAACCTATATATATATATATATCCTTACGATCCTTACTCTATGCGTCTAACACGTTCACATTGTGCTGCCACCATGCGGAGAAAATTTAAACGCGATGGGCGCCTATTCGAGCCATCAACGTACAAACCCTTCGTTAAGACTGAGGGATAAAAAATATCTGAAATTATCTTTAAAAATCTAATTCTTGCATGACTTACACAGATCGGCACGTACAAATATCTAAACAACCACAATATTCTATCATACATTTATTTATCATGAAAATAATTGTATCAAGAAAATTATTGCGGCTGGTGTGTGCATATGTTAGATAATGGCTGAGGCTAATACTGTCGCCCCCCTGGGCTGAGGCTGACTTGTACTATTTTTGTTAATGCAATATTCTATATTTTTGAGTAATTTGGTGTTTGTATGGTTAAACTATACCATGTTATAAATCGGTGCTCGCGTTTACAGTTGCCGCCTAGGAGCGGAGTTGCTTCCGAGAACCTGAGAAGGGTCAAAGGATAAGTGAATTTGGGTGAAAATATAAATGCTACAATGTAGCTACATTGCGTGGGTTATGCGATATAATTGGGCCCCACTGGAAATTGAGCACTGGACCAATTTACTGAGGCGAAAGAGCCACCCACTTTGTAGTCCAGGATCCCTAATTGTAACAATATTTTCATTAATAACTATAGTTTTTAGATTAATTACAATCATAAAAAAGAACAGCAAAGTAGACATCAAATACAAACTGAATTGAATATTGAAAAAGCCATCAATCCTTGCAAGCAGACATATATAGTTATCTATGAGAACATTATCGACCATAAGTAATTACTTATGCTTAACTATATTTTAATAATAACTAACTAATTTTAACTAATAACTTATCTATTTTAGTAATACTTACTATGCTACGCTATCCCTTAATGGATAGCGTAGCATAGCTTTAGTACAGTATTTATAAATAACGCATATTTCATTGTACAACAAAGTAATTGAGAAATTATGTTATGGGAATCATCAAAACAAACAATTACTTTAAGGTTTCACGATTTGGATTACAACAGTTAACTTTCCTCTAACATTTGTCTGTGGTTTTGAAGGGGATTAACATTCTGCATGACGTTTACATTCATCTGATAGGGAAACTCCTTATAAAGACAAATCTCTATGTACAGCTGTTAGACACATGACAATACCAACAATTTACATTTGACCATATTTGCCTTTGCACAGCTTCTGTAACTTTTGAGATAAATCATGATAAATTTAACATTACAATGCATCAACTAGTAATTATTATGTATTATAGCTATAAAAGTATAATTACAAAGGATAACAAAATTTCAATTGTTATAAAAGTATTGAAATTATAAAATGAATCAATTTATAACTTTATGAGAATGAGAAAATAAGCCAGAGGCATAATAAACAATTGAAGCCACATTTCTGCTACTTTTTACATAGTTACTTGCTCGCAGTATAGAAAATAAAAAAATGCATTGAAAATTCATATCATACAGCTTTCGAAGATCTCATCCAATTTATAATGTAAAATCGCTTCCAATGTACACAAATACATAATGAATGACCTTCAGCTGGAAATTACTAATATTAATAAGGGGAATGAATAATAAAGGTGTTTTGGTTTTAGGGAATACACTAAAATTTTGAAAGTCACAGAAGAAAATCAACAGATTGTTGATGATATATGGATGACAGCAACAAAAGACCCAACCATCAAAAAGGCAAATGAAACAAGAAAATAGAGTAGTCCCAAAAACAAACCATACATTCCAATACATGTGACAACTATGAATATTAATTTGTTTCAAATACCTTAGAGATAAGTCAAGGTGTAGCCAAGTGGTACCTGAGAGGGCTTACTGAAGTCAGCAAATTGACCCCCACACCTTATTGGCAAATTTAGACCTCAAAGTATCTATCTACAAAATCATGTTGCTTCTTCATTTTTCAATCATATTGGATGGACAGAACGGCCCCTGCTACCCCAACCAACAGCATGAATAATGCAATCTCATCATCACTGCCAATCACTAGCATCACTTTATCAAAAGAAAGGAATGGCCAAGAATAACTCCGAATAGGAGGATGCACGATTCTGAAAAATATTGTCATCGTAGTGTCTGAAAGGAAAAAAAATCATGGAAGATAAATTACAAAGCTCCATCTCACAACCTTAATGTTAAATGTCACAAGATATTTACATCCCAGCAACATCATAAAATATAACACAACAATTTAGTGAAGTTAAGAATAAGAAGATACACAAAAGTCCTTCTGCTGTTGTGTAGGATTTTCTTCCTAGCTATCTACAGGAGGTATTTTTCTTTAGAGCACACAAGCCTTCGCACATAGAATACATCACTACGCTTCTTAACTGAGTCAAGGGGAGACTCCCTTATGATGCTCTTCTTCAGAATTTTTTCATTCCAGGCACACTTTCTTCTTCACAGTCTTGTTAGGCTATCAGGTTTTTCTTCCAGTATGCTGGAGTGGAAGAAATGGGGATAAATAATTTACACATGGTCTTACTGAGAGATAAAATGAATTGCTTGGATATAGGAATTTAAAAGCAATTATAAAATATTTTAATAGAAAATCCTTGCATGGCAGTCATAGATTGAAAAGAAGGAAACATACCATTCTCTCAGTCATCTCCTCAATGTCAGCTTCTGACTGCATTGTTTCCACCAGAGATAAAGGTGTAGAAAAGAACAGTGTCCTGAGTATATTGATTGCCATTGTGATCAGATGGTTGTTTGATGACTTCAGATTGCACAACTGCCTTGGAGAGCACTAACCTGGACTCAGCATG
>KZ308456.1:707777-752765 GCA_000376725.2 Ladona fulva | reverse complement strand
AAGAAGAACAAAAGCAAAGCTGAATAACTAGACAGCAAGTTAAATGTAGGATTGAGGAAGAATTGCGCGATTTGTAGATAGAAATTTCCATAAAAGAGATATAATGAACTTTTAATTGAAACTAAAATATAGATATTCTCTGAAAGACAGTTACTGCTACTGGAAGTTTATTAATTGTGAATATAATTACAAGAGAAAATGTATGGATGAATCCTACGTACAAATTGAATTGATGCAAGGGAGGGATTTAAATACATTTAGAACTATATGAAATGAAATTATTTGGGGGACTTCATTATCATATGCATCAATAGAAATTATATGAAAATAAAGACAGGCATTCAGGCCTATGGTTAAATTAAAGTAGTTTTTAGATTTTACATAATTATACCAACATCAACTTATTATTGAGTTAAGGTGATGCATGAATGCACAGATTGAAGAAAATTATGCTCTAGAATAGAAAATTACTTATTATATTACCTGGTGATGCTCTACAATAGTTTATAATTACCACCAGTATGTTTGCTGTTTTCATCAGTTGTTTTAGTAGCCTTTCCACAACTGGTTTTGCGATTCTGCATTTCCTTCAAAATCAAGGAAGATCAACCTTTCTAACAGTTATTACCTTAACTCTATAAACTTGAATATAGTACAAGTTCATATACTAGCCCAAGTTTATCATTATACTTACATATGATAAAACTGATATATGTTCTGTACAGGTAATATAGTAGTTTACTAATTTACTCTCAGATAGTCTTGTAAAGGGGTCTAATGTCAGGGTGTCTCTGGAACAGAGATTGCTGAATGAATTGAATAATGCATTATCACTCACTGAGTATGGAGAAACAAATCACCTCTTGCCAACATGAATGTCAAAAAAACACTACAGTAACAGCTCTAAAAGATATGGTAAATATTCTTTCACATTCATTAGAGGAGTCTCACTCAATGCTAGGACTTGTGTGTGATATTCTGAAAGCATTTGATTTTGTTACCCAAGGGATTTTAGTTAAAAAATTGAAGCACTACAGCATATACAACACTAGTCTATTTTCTCTGTTATTGGACCATTATTATGTATAGTGTATGTAAATGATCTTCCTTTTAACATCATATTATCTTATATGGAGATGATGCTACAGCTCCCATAAAAGGGAAAATTTCTGAGTTGTAGTCACAACCTAAATCAAATTATGACTCAGCCAAAAGAATAGCTTACAGATAATGGTTTGAAGATAAATAGGGAAAAATCAACATCACTTGATACTAAAAAGTTTAAAAACGATAGAAATGATATAGGTTTATTATCTAGATGCACAGACATATGATTAGAAGAACATATCAAAATATCAGTGGTAACACTTGATGAAATATAGTGGCACTTTGTCCTGAACTTAATATGTTACAATAAAAGTATGAACTTCGAAAATATATACATATATTTACTAGTCATTGTATACATTGACAAAATATTTTAATAAATGTATGAAATTGCAATACCTAATCATTCTTTAGTCAATGTTTGTACAGTTATACATATTATTTTTTATTTCTGTATTAACTCATATGTGCTGAACTCATATGAGTTCAGCACATATATATTAGTGAGTAGATGTGGTTATGAATTTATTTTTAACAAGGATTCGTACTAAGATTATACTGTAGGAGATTTTAAGGAGAAATATCGGGTGGACGCTGTCTAAAGATATATTTTCCTTGATTTTGAAGGAAATGTAGATTTATAAAACCAGTTGTTGAAAGGCTCTCGAGAATAACTCAGAACAACCCACGAATTTGATTGATATAGCTACAATTCGAAGTCTCTGACTAAAACGACTCATTCTACAAACTTTAAAGTCAATATAAATACATTATAAAATTACCTATGCTAGCGTAGTTAATATCTAAATCAAGTTATGATGATGCCTGCAAAAATTTCTGCCGTGAATTCGGTACTGAATCTCACAAACTGAAGCCTCAGACCCACTCGACACGGCCGGCAAGAATGGCTGGCAAAAATCGGCATGAAAAGCGTGCAAACTTGCATATTCAGTGTATCGGTTTGGTCGTGACATCAGGCTGGCAATACCGAAGCCAAGATCTCGGTATCAGGGGATGCAAAATAACCCCCCCTGGTCCCCCTTTCCACAGCTGGTGGTGCCTGCCTGCAAGGGGCGGGTGCTTCCTTGAGAGGTATTGGCAATGGTGTAGCTGGTGCTTCCTTGAAATAGGTCAGAAGTTGCTCAGCTGGTGCTTCCTCCTGGTTTTCACCTGTCAATCGCCACACGAGCATCTCTATTATCCAGCCGAACTAAAAAGTTCTTTTCAGTCCGCTGGAGTACCTCGTATGGACCATTATAAGGTTCCTGGAGGGGCCTACGGACCTCATCATTCCGTATAAAGACATGCTTGCAAGATGCCAAATTCTTGAATACGAAGGTCTTACGTTCTCCATGGCACAATGGTGGACACGGACTGAGGTTGTAAAAATGTCTTTTCAGCTGACTCACAAATGAGGACTGGTTGTCTAGTAGGGAGTCTGCTGATGGTGCGAGGAATTCTCCTGGGAGCCGCAGTGGAGCACCGTAGACCAGTTCAGCTGAGGTTGTTCCTAGGTCCTCCTTCCATGCTGCTCCCAAACCAAGAAGAATCGCTGGCAGAATGTCGGCCCACCTTTCGGTCATGTGGTACCCAATGGCGGCTTTCAGCTTTAGAAGACTAGGCCAATATATTACAGAACTTCCTGCCGAAGTTTACCTTTCACCAAGTCACTGGTGATCTTAACGTTGCTGCTTTCCAAGGCCATCACCATTGGCCTCATCTTCTAAAGGATCGCTTATGTCTCTGATCTGCTGAGCTAACAGCATAACCTCTGTCATGTAAGCCTGCATGCTGTTGTATTCTTCCTGTTTAATGGAAAACTACTTACGTAGGAGCCTAAATCGCCTCATCAGCCCCTTGTCCTCTTTGGAAATTCTTCCACGCTTCTCTTGGTGTCTTCGCAGTTCTCACATGTGGTATGCAGCAAGGTTCCATTAAGAGTATAATCTTGCACATTGCCTTCCACTGTTTCACCTTTTCTTTCTGTACTTCTGCTGGAACTGGGTCTTCTGGGTCATCATCGGGTCTCGTGACGTCCCATAAGTCGTCATGATCAAGATATTTCTCCATCATGAATTTCCAGGTGTTCCAGTCTTCCTAACCTCTAAGCTGTAAGACCTTGAATGTCGGCAGCGTGGCAGCCATGTGCATACAAAAACAAACCCGATTACATTTCAGCATACCCAACAGACTTTTTCTTTTTGTCAAATCAGTTAGTCAAACTGGTGCACCAATGATAATGGGTGCTTTCCATTCATGACAAAGTTGTATTAACAAAAGTTAAACTGGGGTTATATTTAACCCTGAATTGCCTCGAATGGAACAGAATTTAGCCTCTTTGTGAAGAAGATGTTTATAAAAGTAGTTTCTTTGGAAGCAGACGATATTCTAGGATTAATATCCAAATTTCGAGATTCTTTTTTAAATTTTAATTCTAAAATCATTTAAAGAAGAAACCTTATGGACAAATAATATTCTGGGTGAGGATTTTGCTATGGAATAGAATCAACTTACTCATCCCAAAATAATACAGTCATCTTTCTGTTTATTCAAGTGTGAGATATCTGAAAGGCTCATTAGATCTGAGCATCATAATATCTCGTTAGCTCTTGCTATCATTCCTTCTTCCTCTTCTGTTACTCTGATATTACTATAGGACATGAATGATAGTTAGCCAATAATTCTCTTCCCTTCTGTTACTTAAACAAATTGTTCTGAATATACCTCATCTATCATTTTTTTCTCTCTCTCTTCATTTTCAGGCTTCTTTCTCCTTCTCTCCCCAAAGAAGAAAAATGTGGGGAAGTTAATTGAGGAGAATTACATGACGATCTGACATGAATATCGCCTATTCAAGAAATGCCTTTGACTGTAATAACCATTAGCTATAAGATAATCTTACTTTTTGGAATTGATCATGTTCTTTCAATTAATCTATCCAACTATCTTTATCTTTATAGGTGTAATCTCATTTTGTAACTCTACGTAACTTTTAAACTTACATTCTCTGTGTTTTATACATTTGTAATTTCATTTTCTTTTTTTCTAATCTTTGATTACCTTCTATTTAAAGTTATTGTATTATATATTGTATGTACTGTTTTTTTTTTGTTTTTTTGATCCCCTTCTCGGAGGGTGTTTTCCTGCTATGTGGGTTTTTTCTTTGTGAACCTTTATTTGCAAAGATTTTTTCCTACACCACACTCTTTCTTTTAGTTTACTATTATATGTTGTACATGTTATAATGACATACAAGATTAGGTAGAGAGATGGCCACATTGTCCTAACCCCACCAATTAAGAGTTCATTTATGTTAACACAGGTGTATATTTTTACCTAGATTACTTGAATTTTTTAATTACATATGTAAATAGGTTAAACAGTTATTATTGGAATGGGTATTTGTAAACAAATCGTAATGAATAGTGGTGAATGAATTTCACTTGATGATTTCAATGATTACCCATCATTAAACTTAAGAAATGGTGGAGAAATCTATTACAGCCTTTGAAACAGCCCATGTTGCAAAGAAACATTGCAGAACTGTTATATGAATGTTTCCCAATTTCTTGCAAGTACTTTTCCCAAGCATTCAGAAAATGCTTCATATGTAATAGATATATGTAAGCGTACATACCCTTAGGAAAGCATTGCATGAATGTTTCAAATTAATTGCATGAGTTCTTTTTTGTCAACCTTCAGTTGCAAGGATTTTTCCACACTGTTCTCTTTCTCTTTGCTTTTTAATTAAAATTTCTACATATTACAATGACGTACAAGACTAGGTGAAAGAGAGACCCACATGGGTCTAACCTTGCCTATAAATGGTGAAGTAATCTATCTATGCTTGGAAACAGGATGGTATACTGGAAAATGGGATTGTCCTTGAAGTAGGTGAGGAACTTGAGGTAAATTGTGTGTCACAGGGAAAGAAGGGAAGAAGGTAGGGAAGAGTCTTCTGTATAAAGGCAGAAGAAAGTTCCTTAAGGTAAAACAGGGTCTCCAGAAAAGAGTTTGGTCCATGAAAAGGGTGAGGTAGAGAGTACCCTGAGAATAGGAGGGTCCCAGAGGAAGGAAGAAAATCTTGTGGCTACTTCTTGGTCCTTGGGATTACAGGAGGGACTACTATCAAATGGAAGGGCACTTAAGGATAGGAGGTTGTCTTCTGGTAAAGTGGTGTGACCCTGGGAAAGCATTGATTGCATAAGAGGGAGTGGTTACCAGGATAAGAGGTTTAATAACTAGAAAAGAGAAGGGCACTCAAAGATAGAGGGGGTTCTCCTTGGAAAGGAGGTGATCCCAGGGTGTGCAGGTGAAATGTGAGGCAATAAGTGGGTTCCCATGATAATGGAAGGGTCCACTGGGATAGCTGTGGATATCTTGAAAAAATTATGGGCGCAATGCATACTAGGGGTTCCCTAGGATAAGTATAACGAGTAAAGAGTTGGTCTCCAGAGATTTGCATGATCTGAAAGGTGAGGGTAGGTATCCTGGAGAAAGAAGAAGGCCGGTTGCGACCTCATCCCCTCTACCGCCAGCTACAAAGAGCAAGGAGAGGGAAATAAGGTTTACTAGGCATGATGAGGTAGTTCTCCCTTACTTTCCTCATGGATCGGTCAGACAATGATCATGCTCCACATGATGCCTGAGTTGCATATGATGTGAGGTCAAACTGGCAAGGGGTTACAGAACTGAGTAGGGTTAACGAACGGGTAGGTGTAGTTAGGTTTATGGGTATTGCTCCTTTTTAGAATTGCTACCTGTGGGTATTAGGATGGGTTTAAGAGTTTAGGTTGAGGGGATAATACATGAGTGATGATGATAATAATATGAATAGCAGAAGTTTGTATTGTTAATTATTTAATTTGGTTTTTACATTTTTCTTTTTGTTTTCTTTCTACAGTTATATGGGATGAAGTTAAATTTAGTTGTGATAAGTTTTGGTTGTTTAAATTTGGATTTTTTTCGTCTAACTTTTGGTTCATAGTTCCAGATATTATTAAGAATTGGGTTATCGATGTTGCTTAGTTTGAGTTGAAAATTTTCTATACTTTTTGCGACTAGGTTAGAAACTGTTGTTAATTGGTAATACTTTTTGATTTCAGATAGTTTTACAAGGCTGTTGGTAGACGTTGCCAATCTGATGCATTTGTTGTAGAAAGTTTCAACTGATTTGATATTGTATTTGGTTGTATTAAAGGTTATGATGGCAGCATAGGTGAGATGTGGCAATATTATTGAGTTAACAAGTCTGATTTTTGTGGCAGGCGTTAAAGGACTGTTTTTACCCAAGAGAGGCAGTAACTTAAATTTTGCTGTAAGGGCCTTTAGGAGATTATATTTGAATTGGGACATCCAGGAAAGTTGTTTGTTTATTATAACTCCTAAAAATTTAGTTTGATCTACAGTAGGGATTTCTGTGTTATTAAAAATTACTGGATCTGTGGATGTTCTATTTTTATTAATTTTGAAAACAATACGATTGCATTTTGCAGGGTTAATTTTTAAATGCCATTTATTAAGCCAAAGTTTGAGTTTCTCGTTGTATGAATTGATTCTCTTTATGGCCAGATTTGGGGAAACACTTTGGGAGGTTATGGTTAGGTCGTCAGCATAAAGGTATCTGGTGATATAGGGGTCTGAGGGTAGGCTGTTGATATAAAGGATAAAGAGGATTGGACTTAGGCAACTCCCCTGTGGGATGCCTGCAGTGATAGGATGGTGGTTAGAGGTATAATTTTCAATTTTAACTTTGGATTTTGCGGTTGGTGAGGAAAGATTGCAAAATTTTGAGAAGGGAAAGGGGGAATGAAAGTTGTGCCAATTTGTAAATAATACCTTGGTGCCAGGTTTTATCAAAAGCTTTTTCGAGGTCGAAGAACACTGTTTGTGTTGTTAAATTTTTGTATGAAAACCTTTTATAATTGTTTCAACTAATCTTAAAATATGATGTGATGTAGAGTGATTTGCCTAAATCCCATCTGTTCAGGTAATAGGATATTGTTTTGATGGACATGGAGGGTAATTGGTTGGAGAATTATTTTCTCAAAGACCTTAGACAGTGATGATAACAGAGTGATTGGCCGATAGTTGTTAATGAGAAGAGGATCTTTCTGGGTTTTTGGGAACAGAATAATAGATTGGTTAAGAGGCTGACAAAGTGTGGACTGTTGGCTAGAATTTTGAGTATTTTATTTGAAAAGGGATCAGGTCCAGGGGCTTTTGTTATGTTCAATGAGTGGAGAATATCAGCTACTTCTTTATTGTTGGTTGATAGCGGGGGATCTTCAGAAGGAGTGACGGATATTAGGTTGTAAATAATATTTATTTGAATATCAGATGGTTGTAGTGGAAAGTTATTTGCCAATGCTTTGCTGAAATAGTCTGCTGCAAAGTTTGCTTTATCACAAGGATTGTTGTTGAGGAGGCTGTTAATGAGCATTGGTTGAGAGATGTTTGGGTTTTTTCTTAAAGTTTTACTAATTTTCCATAGGGAGTTATTTTCAAATTTTAATGTTGAAACGAATTCATGCCATTTTTTAGATTTGAAAGAGCTGATTTGTTTTTTAATTTGGTTGTTAAGCCTTTTGAGAAGATAAGAATCATATGGGTTGTGGTAGGTATGATATTGTCTACGAATCCTATTTCTGAGGGTAATTAACTTTAGAATTTCTTGATGAAGGGAGATAAATTTTAGAGTCGTAGTGGGAGAAGAGGTGGTGGCATGTTCTTTGGCTATGGTGACTAAGTCATTGATGAGAATAATTTGTGTGTGCCTTGCCTTTCCTCCGTCATCAGGAGGAGCCGCTGCCGTCAATTCCGGGGCCCATCGTCCGTGTCCTCCCTCGCCTAGAGGCACCACATCCTTCCCAAGCCGTAGTTCCGCTCTCCTTAAATCAATTACCGCACCGTACTCGCGTAGGAAATCTAGTCCCACAATTCCTGCGTAATGTCCCAACGAGTCCACCACTTGCGCTTTTAGGGAGCAAACCGTTTGGCCAATTCGAATATTCGCCCAAACCTCCCCGTAATTCCACATGTACTTCCCCGTGATTCCCTTAATTCTATATGCGGAACTACGCGGCTTTAAGTTCCCACAACACTGCCGCGTCAATAACGATACTTGTGCCCCGGTGTCAATTAACAATTGCCACTCCCTACCGCCACATTCTACTCGCACCATCAGGTCCCGGACACCAGCATCCTGGTCCACGCGAGGTAGAAGCACGTCTATTGGGGGCTCCCGTCGGCGGCCCCTCTTCCGTTTTAAAGCTTCTCTCCGCCCCTGGGACCTCTGATGCTCTTGAACTCGTGCCGTGCCTCCGCAATCCCGCGCGAAATGACCCGTCCTTCCTCAATTGAAGCAGCGCCCCCTTTTCCGTTTACTACATTCGCGTGCAAAGTGGCCTGGCTGGTTGCACGAGTAGCACCGGTCTGTAGGAGCCGAGAATACGCTCCTATCTTGGTACTGCACGGTGGGGCGCCTCTCCACCTCCTGGATTCTCACAGCGGCCTCCACAGCCGCCTCAAACGTCTGGCATCGTCAAGCGGCATTGCCGTCCCACCTCTCCGCCCAAGCCATTCAGGAACGCGTCCAATGCCCTCTGGTCGGCCTCGTACCTCACCGCACTCACATACTCGGCCGAACCCTCCGTCGTATACGTGCGCGCGTTGATTTTCCTAATTCTGCCGGCGAATTCTCTTATTTCCTCGCCGCGGTTGATCCGAAGCGTCGATAGAAGTTCGCGGTTGAATCGGCTGCTCCTTGTGGGGCCAAATCTGTCTAACAGCTGCTTCTTTAGCTCCTCAAAACTAGCCCCCCTGCATTCTTCCTTGCTCCGGACAAACGCATCTGCCTCTCCATTTAAGCGTAGCCGCGTTACAGCAATCTTCTCTCGTTCGCCCCAACCACTCAAATTCCCGATCGTCTCAATCTTATCAAGGAAGACCTCCACATCTTCCTCAGTTCCTCCAGAAAAACTGACCGCCGACGCGAGGGGCAGATAATTCTTCCCTCCAAACAGCGCATCTCCGGTAGACGCTATCTCCGTCCTCGCCGATTGATTCGTCCTCAATTCCCTCAATTGGTCGTACAACTCATTGATGACCTGTTGGAGCTCCATTTCGCGACCTGACACGCTAACTCGCCCCGCCATGTTACTCACCTCGGTCGGCTGTTAATTCCGTCGATACTCCTGCCCCCGGTTCGCCGATGACTTATTAATCAGCGAAGAGATCCCACTTCTGACACCAATTGTAAGACTTCTCTTGGGTCCGCCGAGGTGCAGGAGGGGAACGACGGAATAACACACACAGAGACCTGGTTTTCACTCTTTAGTGGCCTACGCTACCGCTGGGTATCTACATCTTCCCCCCCCGTCTTTCAACAACCGAATCTCATATATATACCCAGAGATTGCGACCAGCTACCGGAGGGGGGGGGGGGAGAAAGGGGAACTATTGCTAAACAGACAGAATTACTGCTGTTGAGCATGGGGAAGAAGGTGAGGAGGATGGGAACTGCAAAATGCACAGAAATAATGCCATGCATTGCAGTGAACAGGAAGTATGATGGTCCTCTCAAAAGGAAGTGTGAGACCCCCACCTCTTAGAGGAATGTGCAATTCAACTTCCTGTTGAGAAGACCATGGGCGACCTTACAGTAGCAAAGGTAGAATTAGTATGTTTAACATAAATGCAAAGGATGTTTAGAGGTTTGTTATCAATTTTGATTTGGATACCGAGGATTACTATGGATTTAAGAGTAGTATGGATTTAATAGAGAGTAGTCGCCTCGCGCTTCGATTCGCGGTGGCTGATTATGCTACGCGAACCGAAATCGATGAAAGCCGGCCAAAGTTAATGATTTTAAGTAGATTTTGCGATTTTATTCTTTNAAAAACAATTATTATTTCCATAAGATAATGTTTCTATTGTATTTTTCACCATTTTCTGTAATGTATTTTGACTGCACTCCTATTTTATTGATATCATTTAGTCTTCATTGTAATTTTTCCTTTGTTTTGGTATTTTTTTTCTTATTGCACTTTCAGCACTTTCGTTTGTTATCTCTTGTATGTGAGCCTTTAGTTGCATCAATTTGTAATTTCATTTTCTGATATGTATAATTCTATATTTGTTTATATCCGTCCTGTCGACAGAATGTTAGTCTGTTGGGGCGTTAATGCTGTATGTGGGTATGAATTTAAAAAATATTATTATTATTGTAGAATGACTTAGTTCTTTCCCAGCATATGGAATGTAGAAAGTATTCTTGGGTAATCAGCCATGTGATAGGGTCGATTTCCACCGATGTTTCGGCTGCACACTTCACAGCCATCTTCAGGGTGTTGAGAAAAGGATCAGTTGGACAATGATCATGCTCTGCATGACGCCTGAGTTGCATATGATGCGAGGTCAAACTGGCAAGGGGTTACAAAACTGGGTAGGGTTAACGAACAGGTAGGTGTAATTAGGTTTGTGGGTATTGTTCCTTTTTGGAATTGCTACCTGTGGGTAGTAGGATGGGTTTAAGAGTTTAGGTTGAGGGGATAATACGTGAGTGATGATGATAATAATTTGAATGGCTGAAGTTTGTATTGTTAATTATTTAATTTGGTTTTAACATTTTTCTTTCTACAGTTATATGGGATGAAGTTAAATTTAGTTGTGATAAGTTTTGGTTGTTTAAATTTGGATTTTTTTCGTCTAACTTTTGGTTCATAGTTCCAGATATTATTAAGAATTGGGTTGTTGATGTTGCTTAGTTTGAGTTTAAAAATTTCTATACTTTTTGCGACTAGATTAGAAACTGTTGTTAATTGGTAATACTTTTTGATTTCAGATAGTTTTACAAGGCTGTTGGTAGATGTTGCCAATCTTATGCATATGTTGTAGAAAGTTTTGACTGATTTGATATTGTATTTGATTGTATTAAAGGTTATGATGGCAGCATAGGTGAGATGTGGCAATATTATTGAGTTAACAAGTCTGAATTTTGTTGCAGGCATTAAAGGAATGTTTTTACCCCAGAGAGGCAGTAACTTAAATTTTGCTGTAAGGGCTTTTTGGAGGTTATATTTGAATTGGGATGACCAGGAAAGTTGTTTGTTTATTATAACTCCTAAAAATTTAGTTTCATCTGCAGTGGGGATTTCTGTGTTGTTAAAAATTACTGGATCTATGGATGTTCTATTTTTATTAATTTTGAAAACAATATGATTACATTTTGCAGGGTTAATTTTTAAATGCCATTTATTAAGCCAAAGTTTGAGTTTCTCGTTGTATGAGTTGATTCTCTTTATGGCCAGATTTGGGGAACACTTTGGGAGGTTATGGTTAGGTCATCAGCATAAAGGTATCTGGTGATATAGGGGTCTGAGGGTAGGTCGTTGATGTAAAGGATAAAGAGGATTGGACTTAGGCAACTACCCTGTGGGACGCCTGCAGTGATAGGGTGGGGGCTAGAGGTATAATTTTCTATTTTAACTTGGATCTTGCGGTTGGTAAGAAAAGATTGCAAAATTTTGAGAAGGGAAAGGGGGAATGAAAGTTGTGCCATTTTGTAAATAATACCTTGGTGCCAGGTTTTATCAAAAGCTTTTTCGAGGTCGAAGAACACTGTTTGTGTTGTTGAATTTTTTGTATGAAAACCTTTTATAATTGTTTCAACTAATCTTAAAATTTGGTGTGATGTAGAGTGATTTGGCCTAAATCCCATCTGTTCGGGTAATAGAATATTGTTTTGACGGACATGGAGGGTAATATGTTGAAGAATTATTTTCTCGAAGACCTTGGACAGTGATGATAACAGAGTGATTGGCCGATAGTTATTAATGAGGAGAGGATCTTTCTGGGTTTTTGGGAACAGAATANAAAGAAAAAATTAAATAAGAAAAGAAGGTCTTAGATCCACTCAACACTACTCCTTGAGAACTACAGCTCAACTAAATCACCCGCAAAACTGCAAAACAGCGGGAAATGAGGGCTCAACGGCCGATTGTCAGTCACACTGGGGTCCACTCGGCAGCTCAGGTAAGCATGTCCTCTGTCATTGACTCTCAGGTCAAGAACGACTGTTACCACCCGATTTAATTCAAACTCGGTAGGTTCATAGATTATAGTGAAAAAATGAGATTTGTGAAATCATACGTTCCCTTCTGACCTAGGAGCCGAGATATTCGAAAGCAACAATTGCAAACAGACCACCCGGGCCCCTCACTGCGATGCCGCACTCCCAGGCGGGAATAGCGGGCGCGAGTCCCGATGAGCTCGCCACTCCGCCGAGAAAACGTCGCGCGGGGGAAATTCGGAGGGAATTATATAGGAACGGGAAACACTGGGAGATATGGAGTCTTTATACGAGGCATAGAATGTACTCTGTGACCATGATATACGCAGAAACTGGAATTGTTGGTGGTCGTGGCCTCTGAAACCCTTCCCAAGTGTATTCATAAAACATTCCTGCACCAACTACGCTGTCCATTGTAGGGTTTGTTAACCGAGGATGTTCCCTCCTTCTCGTTGCTGTTTCACCTGAAGTTAAACGGTAGTTTTTGAGCTACTGACGGAAGAGTACCGGGAAGGGAAAAGAGCTGGAATAGAAGATTTTGTTCATTTCTAGTTTGTTTCGCTTATGCTCAGACATCCACGCTCACACTCGTTGCTGCAGAAATTCACCGAGTATAGCTGCCGAATTCAGAGTTACCCCTCGCTCTGGAAAAAACTTTTTCCGCATTTTCTCTCGTGTGTGCAAAGTTATCTGTAAACACAGATGTGCTTTTTAAGCTCTTAAGTTTAAGTAATCCTTAGAAGAGTGTAAAGTGGTCCTCTCACAAAAGGCACGTGGTGAGGGATATTAACTTTAGAATTTCTTGAGGAAGGGAGATAAATTTTAGAGTAGTAGTGGGAGAAGAGGTGGTGGCATGTTGTTTGGCTATGGTGACTAAGTCATTGATGAGAATAATTTGTGTATTTACCAAATGAATAGAAGCAGGAAGTTCTAAAAGGGGATAGTTGTGAATTCTGTTGGCAATAAAGACCGTGAATTTTTTCGCAAGTTTTTGGAGTGGATGGAAGTACAGAACCTGAGATAGAGCAGATGAATGGAAAATGATCGGTTACTATTTCATGCATAACAATTGGAGCTGTAAGATTGTTGATTTTGTATGTAATTATAAAATCCAAAATATCCTGACTTCATTTGTTGGAAAANTTACGTTTTTTAACAAGAGGTTGACCTAAGCTTATTGTTAATTTGGTTTAATTTTTGGTGAAATTTTGCTATTTGTTTGCATGGTTGATCTAAAAAATTTTTTTTAAAGAGTGAGTAGCTGCTATTTCCTTAAAAGGTATTAGTTTGTTTGAAGTAGTAATGATTCGGATGGAATTTTTGTAGAATGTTTTATATTGGCGCAAATAGGATGCAGGTGAGTTAAAAGTGATTGGAGCTGCATATAAAAGAATGGGCAGATACTTGAATGGAATAAGCGGAGTTTATCCTTTGTGGAGATAGGGCTCTTCTTATTTAGAAGAGGAGAAAGTTGATGTCTTGCAAGAGGGGCTGAAAGGATTATCTTATCAGCATGGATTTTCCAGTTGAGGTTTTTGTCCAGGTGCACTCCTAAAAATTTGCAGGTGGTGGCTGATGGGATGGTGGTCTTGTTGTATTTTGGGTACGTAGTAATTTGCTTATTTTTAAATATGTTGAAGTTGATATGCACACTTTTAGTTGGGTTGACAGTTAAGTTCCACTGCAGCATCCAGTGATGTATAAGCTTCAGGTGGTGATTTAGATGTCTGATGGCAGAATCCGGTGAGTGCGATTGGGCCGCTACAGCAGTGTCGTCAGCATACATGAACAGCTTTGTCCGTGGATGATGAGGAATATCATTGACGTACAAGATGAAGAGCAATGGACTTAACTTTGATCCTTGAGGTACGCCGAATTGAATTTGTCTTGGTAGGGAAAGATAATGATCTAATTTGACCTGAATTTTTCTTATTTCTAAATAATTTTGAATTAATTTAATTAGGTAAAGAGGGAAATCCATCTGATGCAGTTTGTAAATTAAGCCCTGGTGCCATACAGTGTCAAAGGCTTTGGTTAAGTCTAAAAATGCAGCTCGGGTTGTTTGTCTACCTATTGCACAAACCTTATTTATGAATTCAACCAGTCGAAGAATCTGGTGGGTGGTGGAGTGGTGCTTTCTGAAACCCATCTGTTCATTGATAATAAAATTTTTGGATTCGCATACTGCAGATAATCGAGCCAGAACAATAGATTCAAAAATTTTTGATAGCGACGTATTATTTCTTGTGTTGACGCTTTTAATCACATTGGTCACCAAGGTGATGGATTGTTTATAACAGCTAAATACTACTAAATTTCCAAATTCTTCATCATAATACTCCTAATTATGAATAGAAAGCGATATTCCGATAGCAGAATGAGAATCTTTGCTCTATTTCTTATCTTTTGACATATGACTCGACTTTCTAGGACAATTATTTCTAATTAAAATCGACAAAAGAAACAAACCATTCAAACGATAAAAGTGAGTTCTGCTGTGCATTTCTTATGGAAACTGTTAAGAATGATTGGAGTCGAACCTGGGACAGTTAGATAAATAAAAAGTAACCTATTTTCCAACCTGGGAAGGTATTTATAAGTCTCGAAAATTTGAAAGTCTTGCGTCTTCTGGTTCACGAGTTTCACGCTGTCACATAAATGTCATACATAAACACACTACTTTTACGTTTAAGATAAATTACTAGTTTTCTATGTGTTTGACCGTATGCGTATGTAGAAAGGAAGAATGTCACTCCAGGAACNGTATTATGCTTTTACCATGGTTTAAAACAGTAATGTCACCTATCGTATCTCCTGCAGAACAAATTACTATTGACGGTTTAGAGATTTATGAAAATAAATTTTGATTCACCAATCAAATAAGTGTGTCAATAAAACTCACAACGGCTTATTCGAACTCAAGCATAACTCACCACCACCATTGTAAAAACAAAGCATTTTCATTTTTTCCATTCAAATGTGTAACTTTAGAAGACCTAGTGCTGTGTTTACGATGGGTAAAGTTTTGATAGTCCCGGATAGGCAAGTGGGCAACTCGTTCGACTTCGGCGAAAGCGATACCGGGTTCGATTCCCGGTGGGGGCCCACGTGCGAAATGACGAAGCAGTCGAATCACTTTTAACAATACTACTACTACTAAGTATAGATTAAGCATGTAGTTATCTTAGAAATTTTTAATATCAGTGAGGTCAGCAGAAACTGTACCACTACAATAATTAATTTTTTTGTGCATTTCATTTCTCATAGACTTATACGTCTTGTGCATACTTTTAACCCTTAGTTTCAATAATATCTCAAATGTGACTGAAAATGGATCCAATAATTAGGAATCAATGCCTTAAAGCTTCCACAAAGAGGTATGCCTTACTGGAATCGAAGCGTGCATTACGTTAATCGTCTACTTTCAATTACTTTATCATCTACATGGAGCGTACCATTTAAATTAGTCATCTATTTCGATTTCTCCTCATCGATATTTATCTCCGAAACGACACTCATTTATCTCGGTATGCGTATTTCCTGATATAAAAGACTTGAATTTAGACATAAATAATAATTTTGTCATATTTTTCCGGATAACTGTTTTCGTCCCCTATTGCAAGCTCCGATTCTATTAAGGCATACTTCCAATTTCTGTTTAACAGACAGTTAAATACTAAAGATTTCTGCATTCTATCCAGCAATAACAATAACAATTAATTATGACAAATCTCAGCCTTGCCCAACAACCAATTTATCGCGTGTGGTTACTAAAACATCGTAGTACCCAATCGCCGCGGACCTAATCGTCGCGGACCAAATTACCGGTTGCAATCCTAATGTACTCAGGAATATATACAAAACCTAAATGGATGCTTGTATCATAAGATTAAGCATACACAAGAAAAATGTTTTGTAAGACACAGAAATACTGTAAGACTGTCCCTCCACTGGCGCGTGTCATTATAAGCCTTATCCATTGTAGCGGCCGAGGCTCTGCGATTTGTAGTCTACATCTAAAGAAAATGGTCCTATGAAGTTATAGAGGTCGAGAAACACAGACTTAATTTTAAGAACATTGATGGAAACGTTTCATATGAGCGATGAGAAAATAGAGCATCTCTTATAAGGGTCATTCCACGCCAAACCGGACAAAAAAAAACACGACATTTTCGGATTTTCATTAAACTCCGTCATAATGTTCATAGTGACCATAGAAGCATTTTTGCCATTTCATAGACCAATAGTTCGAATAGTAACAAAATGGCGGCTTATCAAAGTTTGCAAAAAAGTGCGAAAATAGGNATATATTTCATAGGAAGTTCTACCAAAAGTGTTATCAAACGTTAAGTTTTTATCAAAATACAAAATGTGTCCGCATTATATAAACTTGTAGAAATATTAACTGTTATAAAATTCTGAAAAAGCAACCTAACTTCCTGGTTATTTAATGTATTTTACCTTACATTCATCACATTTGCAGCTACACAGCTATATTAGGTTTCGAACCTCTGACCTATAGCATATCCCAGTTTTTCTAGTCAGCAATGATAAAGTACTGGAGGGTCTGAGAAGTACTCTCTAAAGTACTGGAGGGTCTGAGAAATGCCAGATAGGTCTCAGTACTTGATGAAGGGAAACACCCTACCCTCACCTCCTCGTGGTAGAGAGTGGGCATCGTATAACTAAATATGTTTGCGGCTAACGAGGGAGGGGACCGAATGAATGCTGGTATAAGCATTCTACCCCATTGAAAGATGGGTATGGGGCACCCTCTTGTCTCGGAGAGGAGAAATCCCCTCCAAAGGTGGAAGAGCCAAACAAATGGCCAACGGCATAGGATGCGAAAGGTAACGGAAACCCATTGCATTAAAGATCCACAGGATATTCCTAGTTCCATGGAACTGAAGATAACCAGGCATGGCTAATTCTGTAATGAAAGATTCCGGAGGTAAAACTTACCCACATTCGGATCTCCGGGTGGGTAAAATTTCAGGAAACCCATGGCACTTCAATAAAAAGACTAAGACAACCAAAGTTAAAATCAAAGATAGGACAAGAAAATCAACTAATAATGAAATAAGAATTGGCACATGGAATGTAAGAACATTGAACAGGAAGGGAAAACTAGAGAATTTAAAGAGAGAAATGGAAAGAAACAAAATAGGTGTTCTTGGATTAAGTGAGATGAGATGGGAGGGAGAAGGGGAAGTGGTATTAGATGGGTACAAAATGGTATACAAAGGAGAGAGTAGCAAAAATAGAGGAGTTGGTATAATGATGAAGAAAGAGATAGATAATTGTGTTACTAAAGTGATCGCCATTAGTGAGAGGGTGATAGCGGTCAAGATAAGGAGCGAACAAGTAGATACTCTAGTAGTTCAAGTATACTAGCCCACGTCAGATGCAAAGTATGAGGAAGTGGAGGTACTGTATGAACAATTATCACAGGTATATGAAGAGAATGGAAAGGGACAGGTGAGAGTTGTGTTAATGTGGGACTGGAATAGTGTGATAGGTAAAGGCAGAAGAGATAATGTGGTGGGGGAATACGGTCTGGGGAAGAGGAACGACAGAGGAGAGAAAATGCTGGAGTTCTGTGCAGAGAACAACCTATGGGTGGCAAACCAGGACCGGCCTTTGGGGGTGGCAAGTGGTGCGACGGCACCGGGCCCCGCGCTAACAGGGCCCCGCCGAGGCCCCGCGGGTGTCGATTTACCATTTAAATTAAGAATTTAAACGTGAATGTAAAACCTNTTTTCATTAAACTCCGTCATAATGTTCATAGTGACCATAGAAGCATTTTTGCCATTTCATAGACCAATAGTTCGAATAGTAACAAAATGGCGGCTTATCAAAGTTTGCAAAAAAGTGCGAAAATAGGCGCGCGCGCTCTCGGTCAAACTCCCGTTTCTCAAAGATTTTAAAACTTACAGAGCATTGCATACACTCATTTTAAAGATAAAAAATATTGCTTTCATTTGATATGAAACTCAATTACATTTCTAGGAGACAATGTTTACTTTTACGCAAATTAACTTTTAAAAGTGATTTAAACTAAAAAAAGCCACCTTAATTGCTCTAAAAAAATATCACCGAAATGAACAATAATTCTTTATATAATAATTCAATAGTTCTTTGAATGTTGAAAATATAAAAGTGGAACTCAAACGGAATGTTATATTAAAAAAATATTATTTACCTCGATGTCAGGGCGCAGCGCCGATCGCTTCCTAACCATAGAGTATGTTCCTAACAGCAGCTTCAACGCTGGTACTCCGTCCCTCCCATACGTCAATGGGTCCCCCTTTCTTGCCTGACTACGACGTCCTTTCGTAAATATTAACCCAATATCTCAATAATGAAAGCCCGTACTGTGTTGAGACTCCAAAGTGAATCGCTAGGGAAAATTTTTTTCTATGAGTATATTTTTCTAGGGGTGTTGGTGTAAACATCTACATCTCTTCTTATCCAACTTGAAGTTAATGAAATGAGTTCGGGAATTTACGACTGAGTCATATAGAAAATTAGCAGACTTTAGGTCTCTTAAAAGTCCATGGCCCTCCCTTGCTACAGTTTTAGAAGGATGCGTGTTAGTTTGGTATAATCTTTTGTGCTGTGAAGATCAAAAACGTTTGTCTGCAAAATAAAAAATGCTATCGGAAAGAAAATAATTTGAGTTAGAGGTGGATGTTAAAAGTAATGTGTTCGATAAATTAGAGAACTTAAGGCACGCTTTCAAACAGAACAGGAAAAAAATCCAGAATTTCTTTGAAATGTAACATTTTCGTTTTTTATGCAATTATGGTAGTAAAGATCCAAAAGTTAAACACACAGTCAAATCCGGCAGCAATTCCATTCAATACTAAAAAATTCAAACAATTTTGACTTACTGTGTATTTTTACGCAAATGTCGCAACAGCGCCCGAATATCTCCCGTTTAAAATGCACGGGCCAATGCATTTTAAATGGTGTCTTCATGATGGTGAATCAAGTATAGAGATACGCAGGAATACTGATTTCCGAATTTCCCGACCCTTCTAGTCCTCGCCCTCCCCCCATTCCCAATTGTCTGCCCCCCCTCCCTCTGACACTGTAAACTCCACAGTACAGTTAGTTTCTAAATCTCCTGCTCCGTCACGCCGCGAGGTGTTGCGTTAATTTTGGCCAGGACTGTACGTGGCACATCGGTTTCTGTGTTTGCAACTGTTTACAATTGGGTGAATGAGTTGAAACGTGGTCATATATCCTCCAAAGGTGAACATTGCTCAGGACATCCAGTGGAAGTGATTACCTCTGAAATGATTGACAGAATCCACAATATGGTTTTGAGTGATCGTCGACTCTGAGGCTATTTAGACATTTTTCCATCGCAATCCTGACAAGTTTCTGCAGCGATACATAACTGTGGACAAAACATGGATAGACTACTACACTCCAGAGACAAAGGAACAGTCAAACCAGTGGGTTTTTGACTCGAACATGCTCCAAAAGAGGCAAAGACAATGAAATCGGCCACAGTTTTCAGGGATGCACGCACTATCATCTACACAGATTACTTGAAAAAAGATCAGACAATAACTGGAAAGTATTGTCTCATTATTGCACTAGTTGAGTGAAGAAATCAAGAAAAATGTCCTCATTTAAAATATATCCTCTTCCATTAAGACAATGTATGGGTGAACACCTGCGCAGTTTCGCAGCCAAAATCATGAAATTAAAGTTTAAATTATTACAACATCCACCATATTCACCAGATTTGGCACCCAGTGACTTCTTTTTATTTCCAAACTTGAAAAAATGGCTTGGTAAACAACAGTTTACATCAAACAATGCCCAAAAAAATGCCTATTTTAAGGACCTTCCGATTCCTACTTTTTGGACAGCTTAAAAAAGTTAGAGAAATGCTTGGAAAAGTGTAGAGTTAAAAAGAGATTTTGTTGAAAATAAAAAAATCTACAAAATAATGTTTTTCTATATTTTTCTAAGGACTTATTGAACGACCCTTGTACCTCCACTTTNTTATCCTTTCCTAAATTTAGTCGGTTTTACAAATAAACACAAAAGTATTCCGAGCTGTTACTCGGTCGTCCACTTACTTTTAAAACCTCAGTTTCGCCGTCTGCTCCGCTCTTCATTGGCTGAAGTCCATTGTATCCTTTCGGCGTTTAATTCCTTCATGGTTGTAACATGGACCTTCCTCCCGTCTGGACGCAGGAGAATTATTTTCCCGTCCTGCGTCCACGCATTGCGTGGGCCCGCCAGGTCTCTCGCAGCTTGCAGGACTGCTTTTCTGGCCGAAGTCAAGGATTCGGTTATGAGGAACCCCGATCCTTTTAAATTTTTCTTGGCCAACCACACTTGTTGGCGATCTTGATATGAAATGAATTTGACGATCATAGGCCTTGGCCTCTCGTCATCTTTGGACCTGGGGGCTCCAACGCGATGCGCCCGATCGAGCCGATTTACCTCCATCGAGACTTTAAGTTTGTCTCGGAAAAGGCCTGCCGATATGATGAGGCTTTTCTCTTTAGGCGTCTCCGGTATCCCATGAATGAGAAGGCAGTTTCTGCGGGAATACTGCTCCAGAGCGTCCATCCGCTCATCGAGTGATTCACTTACCCCCGCGAGACGTCTTAACTCCTCCGTGAATTTTTGCTCAAAGGCCGTAAACCTTTGCTCAATGGAGAGGACTGCCTTATTTCTTGGCGATTCTTCGACGGCGTGTTTTAATTCCTCTCTGAATGAGGAAAGCTGCTTCTCCATTCCCTCCAGGGTCTTACGTAGCTCGGCATTCTCGGACTCGAGGTCTCTCTTGCGGGCGACGGGAGGGGCCATCGCGGTCAGTGGATTCTTACCGAAGGTGAAGGTGAAAGTTGAGGGAGCGACTGAGAGACACGTCAGTCACCCACGGGCATCAAGCTAAGACTGAGCACTATTAAGAGCAGACTGCCTACAGAAGAAAATCTTTGAAGGAAAGATAAATGGAAAAAGAGGAAAAGGAAGAAGGAGGTACGGAATGCTAAGTGATTTGAAGAAAGGAAGGAAATACCAAAATATGAAACGAGATGTACAGGATAGAGATGCATGGAGACAGCAGTGCCGTTGAGACCTGTCCTAGGACAGAGTTACAATGATGATGATGATGAATGATAAGGCATCAACTTCTACAAATTATTCTCCTTTCATTGATTATCTTGTCAAGTCAGGGCACCTTCATTTGGAATTTCATGATCCAATGAATATAATTACAAACTATAGGTAAAATTGGAAGATTTCAACAATAGTTTTCACTTGTTGTGCCAGAAAAATTAGAACAGAGTATACAGAGAGTGTAAAAATATTGGTTAGCCTACATGCTAGGGATGCATTACGATTTTGTACTGCATTCTTATTTGCAGGTCCTGGTCACAATGAAGAAGCTCCAAAATCCAGGTACAATTGTATTGAATCAACCCGATAAATCGAACTTCGCCAACCACCTGATTGAGAATGGTCATTACAGTGACTTTGAAATCCACCCATGCCATTTTGCATCTAAAGGAAGATACCTGGACGTTTTAGAGCGTTTAGAGATATTTAATTATAAAAACAACCGTCAATTTAATATTGTTAATGAACTTGGGTATGAAGGTTATTCTCCTATCCTCCTTCCTGTTTCCTACCCCAATACTTCAACTATTACCCCTCCCCACTAAACCCCTTACCCCCTTCCATCAGTTCTTCTACTCATTCACCACCCACTGTCCTATTCCAGCCTACAAGTGCCTCCACCCCCTTCCCTCATTTGTCCCCTTCTTTTTTTTCCCTTCCCCCTCCCCTATTCTGTGACTATATATACCGAATGTATTCTTGTGAAATCTACCTGATGATGGTGCTATGCACCGAAACCTGGTCGTGTATGTATGTATATTTTGTGGCATAGTAAAAATCAAGATACCCGTTCCAATTTTCTTTTTGTAATGGAATACCACCAAGTAAAGGCCGTGACGATCAAATCTATCTCTTCTTCAATCATTTATAATATTTTGGCATGTACTTGTTATTATTGGTCTGTATCGCCTTTTTTTTTAATCTGGGGTTTGGGTTGGCTTCCACTGGGTTGGGTTGGATTGTGTGGCTTCCTTTGGTTTTTTAAACAACTATCTCTTCAATTATTTGTAATATTTTGGCATGTACTAGTTATTTTTGGTCTCTATTGCCTTTTTTAATCTGGTAACAAGTACACGCCAAAATATGATAAATATTTGAAGAGTTAGTTGTTTTAAATCCAAAGGAAGCCACACTAACCAAACCCAACCCAACCCAGCCAAAGCTAACCCAAACCCCAGATTTCAAAATGAAGGCGATATAGACAAAAAACAGGGATTGCACAAAATATTTAAGAAAAATTAAGAAATTTTTAGTTGAAAAACGAAAACTAAGTAATATAACAAAAATTGTCAGTGAAAAGTTATTTGTCATTGTTATTGACATTTCGTACTGACAATTATTGAAACAATTCGGCATAAACACCGTTGTTCCATAGTAAAAAACAGGAAAAAGAACGAGAAAATGTGAAACAAAAGAACTTTAACGAAAGGTTTTTCCATTTTTTTTCTTTCTACAGTGACCAAAATAGCCTTCCGTTCCTAAAAGTGCCTATTTTCCGTTACTTTTTCCCGACATATAGGTGTTTACCTACGCCGATATGACGGAAAAACCGCCCCTGAAGTTACATAAAACGGCAATATTCCTTAGTACCGTCCCACCCTAGCACCCCTGCTTCACTCCGCGTGACCGTAAGATTGTAGGGTTTGGGAATTTCGAATATTCGTTGAAAACGCATACTCCTTGTTTGACCTTCGCGCAAGAAAATTCTTTGAAATCGCAAGAAACTCAACTCTTCGATCGCTGGGGTATCTGGTAAGCAAATGATAGAACTAGATGCAAATCCATCATGGCGGAGCGAGAAATCGGTAGTAGTCCACTTAAAATCAGTGCCATTACCGCAGTTTCAACGAAAGTTATAAACTAAAAATATATCTTAAATGCACAATGTTCAATGCGTACACGGTTCAAATATTGTAAAAATACGAGCATTTTAAGTGGGTGAAAAAAAAGGCTGATGGACCTCTTCGCAACATTTACCCACTAAACGAAATGACAGCCAAAATTTACTTAGAATATTACATAGGAAATATGTATTACATAATGAATATACATAATGCATGAGCCAGAAAGCAAAATCAAGTTCACCTTGAAATATGAATCAAACACAGTAATGTGAACTGTACCAACGAGTTTTACTTGTTTGATTCCTGTGGGCTTTACTTAAAATTCGCGTGCAAAAATACGTAGCACAGCGTCTTTGAGATGCATTTCTCTCACTGTACACACGCCGGCTCATAGTAGTTTCTTCATGTTCCTTGCGGCAGACGCAGTTCCTTGCAATCTACCTGTCCTTGATTAAGATAGGTCACGTGAGCGGTGGAAGGGGAAAGCCGCGCGAGATTCGAACAATCGGTAAGCAGTGGAATCTATTACGGATGTACATCGTAAAACGAAGGAATATATAACGAAGTGGATTACAATGTCTACGTCCGCTCAGAGAAGTCCGGGAACCGACGATATTCATACACATTTTGTAATATAGTAGTGCAGGTTTTTAGCAGGGGATCTGCTTGGGATATGTTTTCAGGGACGACTTAAAAATGAGCCACGATATGCTTACAAAATTTTCCACAAAGAGTAACTTGCTGTTAAACCAATGCCAGAACTTTTGGCCACGATGGAGTATGGACAAGTATATATTCAGATAAGATTTGAAATGGAGGGGAATTAAGGTACAAGTAACCTGTAACCTTTATTCCTTTAAAAGAGATTCAGTATAGATATATGTACTGAAATGCGTCAAGAAAAACAGAAAACATTTTATTCATCAAAGAAAAATATCTACATAACACATGTTATATATGTTATCCACATAATACATGTTTTCACTTTCCTGTGAGATGCATAGAATTGTATTACCTTGTCATCCTTGCCATCGTTTACTAGAGTTAGTGGGTTTCCGATAAAAATTTCAAATAGATAGATGATTTAAGAAATATANAATCTTCCAACAGAAAGAGTAGAAATAATAATTTTAAATAAATTTGTTCTAGTTAAGAAAATAGAGACCTGTATGAGGGTATCAGCAATAGTAAGAACTTGAAACACATTTTTAATTCATTAACACAGTCAACAGCATTTTATCAAGTAAAAAAGCAACTATTAGAAGAGGAAAATGAAGAACTACCATCATTGTCCAACCAAATAAAAATTCACAACTTTCAAAAATATAATAGAAAAACCTATTGAGCCAACAGAATAATATAATTCACAGTAGAATTGCAAAAAACTTGCTCCACAGGCTGAGCCAATCACAATCAATGTAGCGTTAAATCGTCCATATAATTTTATTTACTTGCAAGACTTATTTTCCCCAGGATACAAATAGCAAGTACTTTCCACTTATCAACACAATTGAATAGAAAACAGCACAGACAAGTAGGATAGGAAAGTTATTGCCGACCTGAAGTAGAATTCATCAAATACTACTGCATTACTAACACAACTGCAGTTAATCAGCATAATTCTATTAAAAGTTTTTAATAAAAAACGTAATTTCACTCCATATCAAAAGAACTTGAGTTAGTTTTCATGGTAAATTTCTGCTAACTAAAACTGATTGATAAAATAAAATTATAGTTATCAGCTCCTTATGCTGAACTCCTTGCGAGTAAAGAAGTAGGCAATCTGGATAGGACTTGTTGGGGCCTCATTATGAACATAGTAGTAAGGAGCCTGTATTCTGATCAGATGGTCCTTCTTGGAAACGTTTGGCAAGTTTCTGAATCACTTCGAGGACAGAAATGCGGATAATTGACCGAGGCAGAATAGCATATCAATCACCCAATGTCATATACAGTTATGGCAACTAGTTTTAAGTTAATAAAAGTTTAGTGCTGCGCAGTCTTCTAGAAGCATGTGCAAAAGTTATGCTAAGATTATTAAAATATTAGATTTCTTCGCGTAAGATTTTATAGAATAGTGTTTAACCAAGCAAACTAATTCAAATCTTCTGATAAGCCTGTTTGAAATGATTTAGTTGATATTCTTAGAAACACCTGAAACTTGTAACTTGAATTGTAACACCACTAAGAGTACCTCAGCGCGCCGGGTTTGAGCTTGAAAGAATACAGCTTCTCGGTGGTTACATTTCGGGCATGGATGTTCCTCCGTACGGGGTAGGGTAGGATCAGATATTACATCTGACACAATGTGTGTGAGTTCACTGAAACGATAAAATAAAAAATTAATATTACAGCAAACGACGAACTTTGAAAAGATAACCAAGCAATACTTACTCAATTTCGTGCATAATTTTATTTACATAAATACAGTTACTGTCAGCAAGCTGCTTATAATCACAGTTTCGACACTGAAAATAATGTAATCAGGGTTAAAATTACGAAAAATTCAGTCAAAGTAGATATTTTATCACTTTCTTGTCGGTATTTTAGCTTACCGCATACAGTAAAACTTTATTTTCCTTATCTTCTTTTGGATACAGCATGTTATTACTGAAAAATAAACACATCGATATTGCAGTAAATAACATAATGTCACAACTTATAACCAAAACATACATACGAACCATTCTTGACAAAATCGTATCCCAACAAAACTTGGCCCGTCGTCATGAGTATCGTAACCGCTTATCTTCGACATTAGTTAGTCAAATTAATTCTCCACGAGGAGCGTAGAAGACAACCTTTTCGGACTCACCAAAACTAGGAATGTAAACAACCCAACTGCTGTTCGTTCCGTTGCGCCGAAACAATTCGTAACTCACTTATCTTCATTAATTTTAAACATTTTGAACGTATTTAAGGTGTTATAGCATTATAGTCCCTCCTTTTGATGCTCCATTTCAAAGATGATTAATGAGATTCGAGACGAGATTTAAATCAGTCTACTTTGATTGAGACCAGTGTAATGATACATATCTACAATTTTACTAGATAATATATATTGGCCACAATATTTATCTTTCATATGTAATACGTTTCGTTAGCTAGATAGCAATTCATAGGCTTCATTCTCAGTCTACTTAAAGTAAGGGAATTAAAAGAAGTTTGATTCTCACAACGCTCTTAGATAAAGCAGATGGAAGGAAGCTCCGAATCCAACATGTCATACATGCTACGTCCTGTACCCATCATTTTCCATAACGTAAAAGCAACAATTCATCGGAAGTTTATCCGTATTTTCATCAAACGATGAATTAGAGTCGTAAATATTTTAAACTAACTATCCCAATCAGCCCTCCAGAATGAAATATTTCAATCCCTCGGCCAATAAATCGATCTCTTTTAACATTCAACTCTCTTCAGTGATATTCATCTACTAGCAGCTGATTAGGCTTTGTGTAATTCTTCCACTGAAAAACTATGGCTATGGCTACTAGTTTACGGTGTTTTCCATAATTTTTTTTAGCTCGATATCATCACCTTCTTGTTTGGCGGCTGCTGAAGCGTTTATTCGAGCGAAGGAGTATACTTGATAAATAGGAAATCTAAGATAATTCATTACGAAAACCAGTATTTAAAAAATTCGGATTGAAGTCATTAGACATCATCTCGACGAAAAGCTTTCTAGTTATAAAATTCTACATTATAATTTAAGGAAAACCGAATAATCGCACGTTATTCCCTTGCACTTTAATGACATCTAACTGCATCTAACGGAGCTAGCTGATGACGAACCGACGTAGTAGTAATGCCCCCCGCTGGAGCGCCAGCATCATCTGGTTTGACCTTAGCAAGGTGACCTGGTGTGACAGAATTCGAAAGGCTGCGAGCAGTTCGCCGGTTAATCTTTCAAGATGTCTCTTAAAAAACTTAGCATTGATGCTCTTGAGCTGGCAAATAAGAGAGTTTTAATGAGGTACAGTTATAAATTTCTAAATTTATCTATGTAAAATTGATTTTACAATAATTGTTATTAGTTAATCCTTATCTTGTTACAGGGTCGATTTCAATGTTCCTTTGAAGAATGGAGTTATCACAAATAACCAGCGAATTGTTGCAGCCCTCGATAGCGTAAAATATGCACTGGATAAAAATGCCAAGTCCGTGGTATTAATGTCTCACCTAGGTCGACCTGACGGTAACAGAAATGATAAGTATACACTGAAACCAGTAGCAGAAGAATTAAAGAAGCTGCTCAATCGGTTAGTATGAATGCTTCATCTTCACTCCTGTTTTAATTAATTATTCTATTTACATCGTTTTTTAAGGTTTAGTATTGCCTTTAATTAAAAATTATCTTTATATTTAGTTTGTCGAATGTGTCAATGAAAAGCCCTTGTTGAAGGTAGTTTTTGAGTTGATTCATCGGTTTTTACTAATTTTTGTGATAAGTCCCTATTACAAGCAGCTTTTATTACTTCATGATATTACGGATATTTTGCTGAAGCAAATATATACTAAAACTTATCTCAAGCAGAAATTTTCAGTTAGCATAACTATTCAACTACTTGTGATGAAGTAACTGAAAGTTAGATAAATGTTTCGCATTAAGCAGCAACATTTTTCTGTCTGAGGAACTAAAGCAAGTTTTTATGCTAAGAATTTCCTTTGTACACGTTTTCAGTTTTATGCTTTTATTAATTTAACCTGGTTATATTGATGTTATTCCCATAGGGAAATTGTATTCCTCAATGATTGTGTTGGACCAGAGGTAGAGAAAGCTTGTGAAAATCCAGCTCCAGGAACAGTTATTCTACTGGAAAATCTAAGGTACCATGTTGAAGAGGAAGGAAAAGGTGTTGATGCATCTGGAAACAAAGTGAGTAGAACTCAATTTTAGGATTAAAATTTATTTAGCTTTTTATTTTTCTTATCAGTTTGCAGATCCCTCTTTATAAATAAAAATCATCGAAAAATATTGGCCCCTCATCTCGTTTTAATGAATCAGGGTGTCAAAACATTTGTTACTCTGGTTTCTATTCCGGTTTTTTTTCTTTTCAAATTCAAAATTTCAATAGAAGATCAGCCCCACTCCCCAGAGAAATGTTTTTAGTTTTCTCTTTTTCTTAGTTAAATGCATCATTCTTAATGTATCATTGTACATCTTAAGGGTGGTAGTTATATTTTTCTGAGTTTTTTATTTAATTGACCTTCTCTTTCCTCATTTGTTGCTGCTTCATATGTTTAAATTCTTAAAAAAGCAAATTTAGCCTGTTATAGTATATGACCTTTGTTGTCCTTGACCTGCTAATCAATATGACCTATGACTTGGTGGAAGGAGAATGGAAGACATCACCGCCTTATAAGGTTGCTATAGTTTTCATGTCTCCCTATTCCTCAATGAACCTAGGGTGAAGTGTGAACCAGAAATTTAAAAAATTGCATTCTCTCTCAGGGAGAATGTGGAGGTGGTGACTACTCAAAGTTAAAAAAGGTTTTTTTTATCATGAAAAAAATGTTTTCTTTTGGNAAGTTAATTTGCTTGTTAAAAAAATCATCTAAATATAATTTGCAAAGTTTTTAGTTTTTTAGGGGGGACCCTCATCATCATGAAGAAATAAGGCAAACACTTTGTAATTTCCACAAATATATATTACAGACTACCGGTTTCAGGGGTTAAACATCATCAGGTCACAAATACAGAAAATGCAAGCACTTATATAGGATTGGAAATTTTGGAAGGAAGGATAAGGAGAAGGGAAGAGGACATGAAGGTCATTTCATTAGTTAGATTTTTGGAACCCATTAATTCAAATATTTCAAATAATGGGTTCCAAAAATCTAACGAATGTTGGAAGCAACAGAAGATGGTTTACATACGTTTTTATGCAAAATTTAGCTACCATCTATAACAGAAACCGAAAATAATCAAAGAATGGTATGACTTGTCCCTCACCAGTCAAAACTTCCATTAAAGTTGATCGTGTTTGTTGGCCAAGATGTAGATATTTGCATAAAGATTCGCTGTCTGATATGTACATTTTTACGTAGTTTATTTCTGTTTAGTTTCATAAATGGTTTAATGAATATCTACTTTCTCTGGTAAGGGAAAGAGATCTTGCATTCAAAAAACATAAAAGCTGTCCAACAAACAAGGAGTACAAAGAAAGATATATGATATTAAGAAATAATGCAGTATCAGAAATAAGGAAAGCAAAAAACAAATATTATCAGGACTTATTTGAACATTCCAAAGATAGTAAGTCCACCTGGATGTTAATAAATAAATTAATAGGCATTACTAGGGAAATGTTGAAAATAGTGATTCACTTATTATTAAATGTTTGGATAAAAAAAAAGGACACAGCTCAAGTTTCTTCTAACTTTTGTAAAATATTCACAGATTACATTGCTAAACTCAAAATAGCATGCAATAGTAGACTGAGTAATGATGATGATGTTAATCAGTGTAACTCACTATTTATACCTGAAGCTACAGTAGATGATGTTAAAAAGATAGTGAAGGAAATGAAAAATAAAGGAGCAGGTTTTGATAGCATTAGGATAAGATATTTAAAAAATCATATTACTCTGCTAAAACTTGTCACACACTTCATCAATTGTAGTCTCAACCATGGTACTCTACCAAAAGAATTAAAAATAGCTGTTGTAAAACCTATTCCCAAAGGCAAATTGAAGAATGACTACAACAACTTCAGGCCAATCTCTATATTATCATGTATTGATAAAATATTAGAGAAGTACAACATAGCTAAATATTTGATGAACTTTGCTCTTAAACATAAACATATATCAGTGTATCAGTATGCCTTTCAACAAAAGAAAGGGACAAAGAATTTATTGGAAGACTTTAGCAATTACATCAATAAAAATCTCGATAAAAATAATAATGTAATTGTTCTTTTTCTGGACTTGAGCAAGGCATTTGATCTTGTCAGCTTTGACATTTTGCTCAAAAAACTGCAGAAAATTGGTGTCAGAGGAAATCTCCTCAATTGGTTCAAAGACTATGTAAACAACAGACAAGTGACTGAATAATTACCATAGTGAAATGAGAAACATCAGTAGTGGAGATCCTCAAGGGTCTGTGCTACGACCACTTCTTTTTATCTTGTATATAAATGGTATATTCTCAGTGATCAAACACTGTAAAATATTTATGTATGCAGATGATGTTGCTCTTGTCTCAGTTCATAAAGACTTTGCAACATCTGTTATGTACATTAAGGAAGATCTTAATATGATGGTAAATTGGTGCCATGATAATGAATTGATAATTAATGAAAATAAAACAGTAATAATGGACATAAAAAATAGGCCACTTGTGAGGGACAGAATAAATGTAAAAATCCACAACCATATAGTTGTCTGCACGCACTAAACACAAGTAACGTAGAAACTATTTCATGTAGTTGTCATGTTATACAACAAGTATCTAGCTGTAATTACTTAGGTATAATAATTGATGAAAATTTAAATTTAAGCACCATATTAATTTTGTTTCTAATAAATTAAAAAGGTTATNACTATAATTATATATTCCCTTCATAATTCTATGTCTTTAATTCTCAATTTTTCTTATTGCCTCTGTTTGTTTTTCTTTATTTTCTAGTAATGATTAGGGTTTGGTAAACTTGCTCTAATGTATGATTAGTATTTTTAAATTGTTTGAATCTCATTATTTTTTTTACAGGTAAAAGCTAAACCAGAAGATGTGAAAGCTTTCAGGGAGTCTCTGAGGAAACTTGGAGATGTGTATGTGAATGATGCTTTTGGAACAGCCCATAGAGCTCACAGCTCCATGATGGGTGAAGGCTTTGAGAAAAGAGCTGCTGGCTTTTTGTTGAAGAAAGAATTGACATATTTTGCTAAAGCTTTGGATAATCCAGACAGGTATTAATAGACTTATGGATAGAACAACAATCTCAAACAATTAAGTCAAAAGATAATAGTGAATTTTTTTAGTTTCCTCCAACTCTCCCGTTGAGCTAGGTCAAATATTTCAGTAATGCATTCAGTCTTTAGTATATTTGTTCAGCATTTTTTTCATGAATATACGTTGAACTTAAAAAGATAGTTCTCAGATTTTCTACTGTTTTATTTTAGAGAGGAACTTGACTATGCCATATATATATATAATGGTATAGGGCTTTTATTAGTTTAATTTTTTTGTTTTGGAGGTTAGTGGAGGTCAAATTTTAATTAATAAACTTCAAGGTCGTGGATTTATGGAATAATTTTATCAGTGATGATTTACCGCAGTATACGTTATTTCATGCAAAGTTTAGAGAAAATGACACTAGCTTCTATTCAATAATTTTCTTGTTTTTATTTAGACTTTAATTTTCAAGTGGTAGTTAGGGTGAAGAATCTTTTGAGTGTTAATAAATTATAATGTTATGAGTTGTTAGATTGATTTACTATCTACGATCATATTATCTGTTTAATTTTATCAACTTATGCAAGGATAAACAGATGTGAAAAATGGCAACATGACTGGAATTCAAACCCAGGTGTCCAGAGGTTTGATTAAAGTAAAATTAGTTGCCTAAAGGTTTGGCTTCAAGTATCCAACTCAGTGTTTAAATATATTTTAATGTCCCATCTTTTGACTTTCTATGACAGTTGTAAAATAGGAAATATGGCTATGAATGTTTAGAAATAAACTAGGAATGTTTTCAAGATTGACAAAAATATTCCACTCCTTTTGTATATAATTGTTTGTTTAAACATTCTTTTTTTGTGTGGGTGTTGTGTAAAATTTTTCAGTGCATTATAAAATGAAGGATAGTAGTCAAAATCTTGATTTTAGGTTAAAGCAGATAATTTATCTTACTTTTGAAATNGACAGCTCCGCCCAACTCCGCCACAAATACATTAGACAAAAAAGAATAACACTGATTACCAAATAGTGGTCTATATGAAAACTGAACAAGGACCTTGCTGTTGAACTTTGTGAATTTTGTAACTAACTATATCTCTATGTTTTTGTAACTATTTTTTTAAGTATCAATTTGTGTGCAATAATAAATTATAATGATATAAAAAAATGCTAGCTCAAGTACTGAATTTTGGACGCTGAGGAGGAGTCAAATTAAATCTTCATTTGAATGATACCGCCTTGCAATTTTTTGTAGTCAAAATCTGCTTGTTTTTGCCCTTCCCAACATTTTCGTAGCTGATTTTTCCTGCACTTCCAGAGTAATTTGAAGCAGTCAAACATCCTTATCCATAGGCACCATTCCTCAGCTAATATGCAAGTATGAACGATAATTTCCATTAGTTTTGATACATTCTAGAAAATATTTGAGGAATATTCACTATATGTTAGAGATCAAAAGTATGTAATTAAGTCATACTTTACCGCATAGCAAAATAGAAGTCAACAATATTGCGGAAGCGAAAATAGTGTTTAATGGTTTGCTGTTAAAGGTGAATCTAAATATTGCTGGACCTTGCAAAAATAGCATATTCTTTATATTAAAGAATAACCAAGGTAGATAATAATCTGATGTTCCCTGAAAACAATGAAGCATGAAAATTTGAAGGCAAGTCATAATTTTTTTCATTGCAATGAGATTTGTTAAGATAGTTACTTACAGTCGTTCTTCCGATTATTAGTAAGGAGGATGCAAGTACTCCGGCCAGAATGTTGTGAATCGTTCCTCTTAGTTTAACTTGATGAAGAAACAAGATGTTAATGACGATTCATGTTAAATAATCTCACTCTTTCACATTTCATAACTATAAATTTTTACATTCATTGCTGTTTATATTTATTTTTGCTGTGGACATTTGTCACAATTTGCTAGTTATTTGGATGTATTTCAAAGGACTGACTTTATTTTTATTTGATTTTAGTGATCAATTAGTCAGAAAGGGGCTACAATACCCACTGCGTTGTTAAACCCAGATCTATCAAAGAAATAGTAAATATTTTCAATAATTAACATTATTCATTTCTTTTTCAAAGATTTATCAAGGTTCGCTCCGAGTTAAATGCATTTCTTACAAGTTTTATATATTTTATAATCAAGTATAGAAATAAGGAGGCATGAAATTTGAGAAATTATTCATTCTATTCCATTTCATCATTGCTATTGTGGGCTTCAAAAACAATTTTTATTCGTATCATATTTGAGTAAAAATATTAAATGTAAGAGAGCGTAAATACAGGAATATAAAGGATATTTACTTAAAAAATCTGCTGTTGTTTCCGTAGTCCAGTAGCACTTGAAATTTTCGTGACAACGAAGGTTGTACAAAGTAGCAGCTGAAGAACTACTCCCTGTATCTAAATGTATTGTGCTCAGGGTAGTGCAGACCTTTAGAAACCAGTTAATTAGTGGTATAGTAAACGCATCTAATATATGAATTTGAAACGACTGACGACTTACCGAGCACATAATAAATAAAGTTAAAGCCGTTATTAAGCGGGGAAATTTTGTCATGTTGAATTCAATCCAAATCTTTGAATCGTAAATTGCTTAATAACAATTATGTAATGGTCATCCAAATATTTGAAAATGCTAAATATTTAAATATTCTCTAAAGGCCCCCATACACGATCAAACATGTTGCGCAACAAAGGACGTTGACATCAAACATTTTGATGGTGTATGGTACGGATTGACCAGTTGCGCAACGGTTTGAAGCCAATCTGGAAAGTCCGAAATTTGTTGCGCAACGCTCAAGCGGTTTGAGCGTATATGGCATTGTTTGACGACAATTGGCGAAGGAGAACATTTTTCTTTCCAAGACATCATTCAGTTGGCTTATCAAACTGACAATGATGGCGTTGGTAAATACTAAAGAGTTCTTGCGCGAGTTTATCGCTATTTATCGCGAGTTGCCCGAACTTTGGAAGGTAAAAAGCGATGCTTATAAAAATAGGAATGCGAAGGGTTTGGCGTACGAGAAGCTGGTGGCAAAATTGAAAGAAATTGACCCCAAAGCGGACAGGGCTGCAGTGCGTACAAAAATTAACGCTCTCCGAACTTCTTATAGAAGAGAACTAAAGAAAATCAGTAGCAGTCAGAAGTCTGGAGCTGGGGCGGAAGAAATTTATCAGCCTAGTTTATGGTACTTTAATGAAATTGATTTTCTGAGGGACCAGGAGATTCAAGTGGAAGGAACCTCCACCATAAACGACACTGAAGTAGACGAAGAAATAAATGAAACGGTAAGCATTTCAATTTCTTTTATTCGTTTTATTTCTATTTCACATTAATTGCCAAGAATTACTAGTATGATATGTATCATAGTATATTTATCATAGTATGGCATCATCACTGTATATTTATTATATGGTACGTACCATTTTCTGTGTTCTCTTCGTCGTACAATAATTCAGGATTGTGGTAATATATTTCCCTGCCATGGGACAGTCCCCTGCTCACTAGTAAAGTAGCGCGAAAATTGGAGACGTATTTCTTTCGATGATAAGGGGATATTGCGGCCTGAGAGCTGTTGTAAAGGAAGCAACGTTCCATCTGATCTCCAGTCTGCCTTTATTATCTCCCCTGTCGTAGTGTTTTCAACATCAATACCTCCTTGATAGTACGAGTCCACTTTTTTCATTCGTAAAAAATTATGTAAGTGCATGTTAGAACTATCGTAGTAGCTTTTTCCGGGCAAACATTAATTTCTCGCAACAGTATTCGAAACCTCGATGCTAATATTCCAAAGACATTTTCCACGATGCAGGGAGCGCGAGAAAGTCTGTAATTAAATATAGCTTGTTCTGTGGTAAGATTTTTTTCGACTAAACGGTTTCATCAAGTTATCCATAAGAGGAAATGCATCGTCTCCTAGCAAAACGTACGGAAGTTTGGTGTCATCGTCAAGTAAATTATCTGGTTGAGGAATGTGCAGTTTGTTTTCCATGAGTCGATTATAGAACCGCGTATTTGAAAACACTCCTCCATCGGAGACTCTTCCGTTGGCTCCTACATCTACCATTAGGAATTCATAGTTAGCATTTACCACTACCATTAATACAATGCTGAACGACTGTTTGTAATTGAAATAATAGGACCCTGTTCCTGGTGGTTTTCGTATAGTAATATGTTTACCATCAATGGCACCGATGCAATGCGGAAAATTCCACCTTTTCTCAAACTGTTTGGCTACAATCTTCCATTCGTATTCATTTGTCGGAATCTGAAATAAAATTTCAGTTCTTTTACTTGCAATTTAGCTATTGATCAACTTATAAATATATTTCATTAAATGTGTATTATATTTTTTAGAATATGGACGGAGATTTGTCCCTGCGGCCATCATAGCAACAGCCATCAACGAAAGAGAGATTGGCGCGCAAGAGAAATGCTGTCGCAGAAGAGGAAGATGCTAAAAGAAGCAAAATATTTGAAATCGCCTGCAGAGTCCCACTTCTGAATCCCAAATAATAGCAAAGGGATGGGGCATAGAATTCGCCAAAATGAGACCGGAACAAAAATTATTTGCAAAAAAATGTATAATGACATTCTTTTTGAAGGACGACTGGGCAATCTACACAGAAACTCATTTATCATCAACCATTCTACACCTCTATCATTTAATCACCCTTCACCAGCATACCAACAGATAGCACACTCATCACATAAACCTTCTACATATTCAGCACCACCTTCCTCATACTCTCACTCATTCACACATGATACATCGCTTTAAATTAAAGTCTATAATAAAAGATATATTTTATCCTTTTTGTCGTTTTCAGTANGACTAAAACTGGCCCTCTTCTTTTTCTGTTATTTTCCATGGGATTCTTCCTATGTGCATACTTTTACATGCAAAATCACATGTAACCTTTTCTTTGTGCCTCCTAATTAGATTTATTTCTCCTTCAGACCTTTCCTTGCAATCCTTGGAGGTGCTAAAGTTGCAGACAAGATTCAACTGATTGAAAATTTGCTTGATAAGGTTAATGAGATGATCATTGGAGGTGGTATGGCTTTTACCATTATCAAGGAACTACATGGAATGTCTGTAAGTTTGGAGTCTTTTGAAACACTGCATTTCCTTGGTGATAATTTATGCAACACTTTGGTAATTTAGCTTGTCATCATCTAATACATATATATATATATATATATACATACACACACACATACATACATATATATCATTCCATGTTCATGGAAAGTTTCAAAACACTTCTTCATTTCAGTAACTCTAAGCTTATGTTAGCTTCTTTCATTAGATTTTGTAGCAGCTAATAGCCTAGCTGTTTCTAAGAGTTTATTACTGGAATAATTTCACTGAAAATTTTAAAATTTGCAACTACTTTCCCATCTACCAATTTGTAAGTGGGAAAGTAAGGATGTCAATAGTTATTAGAGCTTCCCAAGATTTAATCCTTTTGGTTTAATCTATGCTTATTTAACAGTAGCAAGTCTTAAAATAGAACCTAGGTCAGTCAATGACAAAGCTAGTAAAATATCAAATGATATTTGTAATCCATTCCAGTAACTCCGTAAAAGAAGCCATTATTATGATTAGTTGTTTGAGAATTCGCAAAATGCCAAGAAATTTTAGTAATTTATCCTTTGCTAAGTATTTCTTTGGTGATGTGAATTACCCTTGTTCCTGCTGTTTCCAGATTGGATCATCTTTGTATGATGCTGAAGGTGCCAAAATTGTTAAGAACTTGATGGACAAAGCAGCCAAGAATAATGTAAAAATCCATCTTCCAGTTGATTTTGTTACTGGAAATCGCTTTGCTGAAGATGCAGAAGTCAGTATCTTTACTTATTTACCTTCATTTTTCTTTTATTCAAGATTTACTCCAGTAACATTTTTTGCTATCTTAATAGGTTGGATCTGCTACTGTTGAGTCAGGTGTTCCTGAAGGGTGGATGGGTCTTGATGTTGGTCCTAAGACTACTGCCCTCTTTGCAGAGCCTATTGCAAGGGCAAAAGTTATTGTTTGGAATGGGTAAGTGAAAAATGGCTTAACTGAACTATGAATTATAACTGAAAGAACCATTGTGTATATATACACTGGGTGCTGTATATCTTACCAAAAGTAGGGACTCTTCCTTTATAAGAAAACAATTCAATGCATCAAGGCAGATGTATAAGATTTACGCAGTTTAAAATTGTCCTCATGGATTATTAAACATTTGGGTTGCTTTGGCTAAAAGTATCATGAGTTTAATTTTATATAACTGTAATAAATTGATCTCTTGCCCTTTTTCAATTCAATAAGAAACAAAATCAACGGAAATAAAGCAAAGCACCCCAAGAAGAAAAAGATTAACATTCAGTTTTCATCATCTCAAGAATATTTCAAAAACCCATTTTTTGATCAAATACAGTGGATAATGGAACATGACTTCAATGAGTCTTGGATGAAACTTTACATTTTCTCATCTCATGAGATGTTGATTTGAAATTTTAATTCACATATTTTCAACTCCTTGCAGTCCCATGGGTGTGTTTGAATTTGAGAACTTTGCTAAAGGATCCAAATCTATGATGGATTCAGTGGTCGAAGCCACTACAAAGGGATGCGTTACCATAATTGGAGGTGGCGATACAGCAACATGCTGTGCAAAGTGGAATACTGAAGATAAAGTCAGTCATGTCAGCACTGGTGGTGGTGCAAGTTTGGAACTTTTGGAAGGTAGGTTTGAAAATCAATTAAGTAATTCCTTTTTGCTTCTGTGTCAGTGACTTTATTTGGTAATTCTAAGGAAATGTGGTATAACTTTTTCTGTTCCTAGAAGTTTGTATGTATCTTCTCCTTTTGAGAGAATACATGTACACTAAATGGTTCTCCTCTCATCTCACTTACAAAAGCCTTCTTCTTCATTAAAAACTGTATACACTAAGGAAAAATGAAACAAATGCACTTATTAACAATATTCAAATGTCCTCTTTATATCTCAAATACTTTGTTACCATTTCAAAGCACTAATGGTGTTTTTTCAACTGACAAGGAATGCAAAGGGGCATTGAGTTGAACGGCTGGACACCTGTCTGTTATTTATGTGCAAAGAACATCACCTGAAATTTTAGTGTAAATCTGCATGACACAAACCTGGCGTGTTTCTTGTGAGTTACAAATGAACAGATCGTGGAATAACAGTTGTGAAAAATAGTGACATGAGTAGAACTCTAACCTAGGTCTCCCACTTTCTGGGCAAGTATTCTAACCACTAAACTGCCATGCCACATCTCTTCCATACTTCTTGGGAATGCTGTTGTAAGATAAGTGAGTAGCCTCCACATCGTGGTACAAACTTCCACTAGATGGTTCTCATTGAAAGAGACTACTCACAAAAGCGGTCTCATTAGGTAAACCTTTCATAGGAAATTACAAGGATCGAGGAAAGGTGATATACTAAACGCAGAAAAGCCATGTGGCTGAATCCCAAGGAATAACTAGTGTGAAATAATTTACTTAGGATTCAACCACGCAGCCTTTTTTTGCTTAGTCACCTTTCCTCAATTCTTAAAAAGTTCTTATAACACATTACTGGTATCAGAATAACTTCAAAGATTTTGGTGAGGTATCTAAAAATCTTTAAACAAAACTAAAACTATAGAATTGAGAAACTTAAAACATTTCCACATTTTATATAGAAAATTACTAAGCTGTCTGTCTTTCCACTAGGTTACACTTTCAAATATAAATTTTAATCTTCTTCTTCTGTTTTTGAATTCTTTGGTGCTCTTTGTGACAGTTAATGGATCAAATTTTTAAGTTTCTGGTGTGATAAAAAAGTGGAATTTTTTTTTGTTTCGCAGGCTCTATTATTCCAATTGTCAAAAATTTTTCTGTGTGTTGGTACAAATGTCCCTTATGAACATTATTAAGGGCAGACATTTTTGAAAGCTTAGTCTATTGCTGGCAGTCAAAAAGGTTACACATGTTCAACTGTGATCGGCAATTTTTGACTTGCGGCAAAAATAGAACAAATATTTTGTATTAGATTCTGCGTTAGAAATGGAATAAAGTGCTGCACCACATTGAAATGTTAAATGTTGCTTTTGGCAAATGTTCAAAGAATAAAACGAGCATTGACAAGTGGTACAAACGTTCTACATTGTTTGCGTGAAGCAATCTAAAGAAAACAATTGGACCTGTGGCGAAACAATTCGTGGCAATTGCACCCCCATAATGCATCAGCTCACACCTCACTGCTTGTTCATGAATTTTTAGCAAAAACCAACACCATTATGATGCTTCAACTACCATATTCACCAGACATGGCCCCTGTGATTTCTTCCTATTACCAAAACTGAAAAAAACCATGAAAGGACGTTTTGGCAACATTGAGGAGATCAAGACAGAATCGCTGATCACAGTTAAACACATGTAACCTTTTGACTGCCAATAATAGACAAAACTTTCAAAATGGCTGCCCTTAACAATGTACTTTAGGGACATGTGTACCAACACACAGAAAAATAATTTTGACAATTGGTATACAGCCTGGGAAATTAATAAATTCTGCTTTTTTTTATCACACTACGTATGTGACTTGTTTCTCATACCATTAAAATGAGCAGTTGCATTTGAAGGGGTAACTCACATTCTGAATAGGAAGGATGGCTTCACAACTGTGCCAATATATTGATTATAGGTTATCATTGATTAAGATGCTGTTTTTCACAATCCTGTCAACCAAAGGGAAAATAGCTATTGAATTACTTTTAACCATCTTCAACAAACAGATCAGAAATTCTTCTCCTAATGAAATCTAAATTTGGTGTTGGCACTTTTTCATGTAATTGAAAGCTGATGTGTAACATTAAATTTTATTGAGTACATAACAAGTTCTATTCTATTAAGAGACTATTTTCATCATACTCAAGAAGTTGTCATGTTGTTGTTATAATCAAATTTGTGCAAAATAAATTCTCTTAAATATGAGCAGAAAGCTCATGAAGGAGCTGTGTTTGATTTTTAAGGTTAATTTTTTAATTTCCTGATTTCAAATATAATTAAATTTGTAATCATCAAATTTATAAGCCTATAGAAGTATTAATTGAAACTGTTTCTTAGTTATTTTAATTAACTCTTTCAAATTGCAGGTAAAACTCTGCCTGGTGTGGCAGCTCTGTCAGGTCCTTGAAGATAGCAGTTGGATGTTATGTCAAATAAAAGAATTTCAAGCATTAGTTATCCAGTTTACTGTCTGTCTGTGTAAAAAGTGTAACTAAAAATCAAAATGAGCTTCAACATGCTGGTATAATTTGCATTTTGGGGTCATACAATAAATTACAGAATATGAGTGAAAATATGCATTTTTCTATTTACCAAGAACACTAAAATGCTTATGTCAAATAATGAAAATTTACCAAGAATAGACATGAGCGTTACTTTTACATCTTTTTCAAGGCTATCACACTATTTGTACAGCAAAACCACAAATAATTGGTCACTCAAAATATATTGTTGGCAGTATGTTATTTATGGTTTTGTAAGCTGCCTGTTATAATGCAGAATCAGATTTACAAATACAAATTACCTTGGAATTGCCACACATCATTATTAGTGTTTGGATGCATAACGTGGCTTAGCACCAGTAAAAATAGACTAAAATACAGATAATATACATGAAAACCCATAAGCATCAATAGTTTACCTTTTAGTATGCCTTTACATCATTATTCTTTTTTAGATCACAGCACAAACATCACTTGTCCTTATAGGCTCCAAAGGAGCAAGTTCAACAAAAAACATTTTATAAAAATAAAATGTTAAATCCTCATCTTTTAATGTTTGCTTGAAATGAGAAAACTTTTTTTAATCCAATGAAATAAATTTCTTTGTAATTTCTTTCGTATAATGATAAAATATTGAAGTACAATAAACCTTTCTTCATTCCATTCAAGCCTCACACTCTGAAAGCCAAGAGTTATTTTTGTTTTATCAAAATTGCTCTTTTGCAAATGACATCAATATATCTATTGAAAATACCATTTACTATACAAATATACAAATTGAACGAGGAAGGTAAAAGTGAGCATAATGATGGGGCAATGTTTGCCCGTGTGAAGGCAGCCACATTATAACCAATGGAACAATTTAATAACTATGATAAAATAAGTCAAAAGCTTGATTTCTATTCCATACTTTAAAGTGAAAAATAAGTACCTAAATCAATTGGTTTTGCAGGAAAAGTTAAGGTTGCTATTTATAAAACAATACAATAGACTTCAACCATTTCACAATATATGAGAAAGGCCCCAAAAAGAGGTAATTCAAGTTCAAGAATGCAGCCACAACTATCATTCTTTTTTGCCAATCTTCCTAATGAGCATTCTAGTTGCCATAAACTAATTCACCACAGTAACACATGCCGTAATTTGTCATCAATGGAAACAAATTTCACGAGAGCTCTCATTTGCTCACCTAACCTCATTGCTTTGTTACTAACCCCTCTTCTTCAGGGCAAAGCCACTCTCAATGGCAAAAACAAGGTTCTCTTTCACCCTGGCACACCCACTCTATGCATCTCTCTTAGACGGTTTCTCAATTACTCCTATGACCCCAGTTCCTTCCCCACTTCTTAAAGTGCTGCACTACTTCCCTAACTACAACAGGAGGAGGCAATTCTGACATATGAGTGAGGTATGAGGTTGCTCCATTCTTCTTGCTGTACTCCAGCTGACTTAAGAGTTCTTCTGAAAACCGACTCTCGCCCAAGTTATTCCATTTCAAGCAGAGTGTAGGATAATCATATCTGAAAAGATTTTACGCTTTAGAATTAACAATTAAATAGTAGACAAAATAAGAAAACAACAAAATATGGCACCGAATCAGCTTCAAAAATAGCTTTATATGTTTCATGTTTTGAATGCAGAATCTACAGTTTAATTCACAATGAACAAATTCTAAAGAATGAAGTTAACAAAGGATAATATTGTAATTGAGAAAAATATTCTTACCCAAGCGTCAATAAATCCGATTTAATCTTTCCAGCTTGTCTGAAATCTCTCACATGTGCAACTACTGCTCTCATTCCCTTTGCCTTTTCATTAAGTGAACGTTTCCACTCCACATAATAGGCCATTGCAGGATAGGTATAACAGTACCGTCCAACCTAATGCAATTTATAGAATAGCAGTTCATTTAATAATATTCCTCAGACTTTTCCTACATATCTACTTCATGCAGTCTTGTATATATGCATACATAGTTTGTGTGAATTTGGAGTTTCTAACTGCAAAGTTGGCAGACTTTTGGCACCAAGTTACACTGAGGATGGGGAAGCTGGGTGCATGCCCAGGAGCAGCTTTCTTAACCAGCTCATCATAGAAGCCACTTCATTTATTAAGAATTATTCTGGTAGTTTCCCAGCATAAATGATGGGGAAACTTTCTTGGGTTGCCAGTTCAGTTTCTGATTCCAAGTTCATCGACGTTTCAGCACCTTCCTCTGGTGCCATAGGTGTAAAATCTGGATTTTCTGATACTTCATTTTGTTTTTCTTCATAATATGAAACCTCATTTTCTAAACTTTATCCTGAAGATGGCACAAGAGGATGGTGCTGAAACATTATTTGGACTTCAAGGCAGTAACCCAGCAGACAACCGCAGAAAATTTCCCACTTAATGCATTCTTCAAGTGACTCAGAGAAACTTTTCTTCAGTGAGGGTGAGGATCTATGGGAATGTGAAAGTTATATTAAAGGGTTCTATTTGATCTGATAACTATCCTGGTTCATACTATAAGTTAGGCAAATCTACTACCTCAGCAATTCTAAAGAAAAAAAGGAACAATAAGATAATCAATTACTTTTAACACAAAACAAATACTGAGTTATGAAATTGGAAGCATCTAAAATATCTTGAAACATGTCTATTATACCCAAGGAGAAATGGACATGAAAAAAGTCTGACAGAACCGGAAATGTTGGGAATTTTCCTAGGTGCACACCTTATCGCACCAAGTTACCTAAACCCTTTTCCTTGTATGTTTATTACAGTGAGTACCAAAGTACTACAATGTTTTTCGCCTAGCACGTTGTCAACAATCTTAATAACCAGTAAGTAGCAGCATGGTCTGTCTCACAGATTTACAAAGTAGAAAGATGGTTTAAGACTACCAGAGAAAAAAGAATATGTTAAAGATTTACACCCTCTTACATACCCCTAAGTTAACTATTTCCTGAGTGATAATAAAGTAGAAACTTAGGGATGAGCCTAACCCAAAACCTTGCAGACATCCAACCCATATTGACCACCATTAAGTGCTGCAGAGGATAAGAGACTAAAGCAAATATCATTCTGGCCTTAAAATGGAATAGCAATAGATAGAGAAAATTTAAATATCTAAAAAAAAAATCTTCAACTAGGCAACCATCTTTATCTTTATATTTCAAATGAATAATTTACAGTTACTGACCATTTTAAGGTGAGTATGAGATATTATAACAGAATGAAAATATTAGTTTATAATACTACATTGTATACCTTATCATTACTATTTAGATTCTAATACAAAGTTATAGCTAACAATATATATAAAACAGATAACAGTAATTAAATGCACATGCAAAAAATCCTGAGATTTTTGTGATTAAGAGTACTGAATTATGTGATGGGCATTTCTGAGAAAAAGTTCTGCAGTCTCTTCTCTTTTGTGATTTAACAATTATTTTACTAACAAGGAACATGTCAGGTTTGTGTCACGCGGATTTATACAAAATTTTCAGGACATGTTCCTTGCACAAAATTAGCAAACAAGTGTCCAGCCATTCAACTCAATGCTCCTTTGTTCGTGAAAATTTTGCAACTGAAAATCGAAGTTATGCAACCATGCTACATACGTGCATTGCCATACATATAGCAAAATTTTCCATCTTGAAAAATATTTATCCCGTTTTTTTTCATAAATAACTTATTTTTCCGCTACTAAATTTCATCTTCTTACCTTACAGACATTCTTTACCTTCTTTGTAAACATTTATTCAATTATACATTAGGTAGGTATTCCAGTATCTATTGCAATGTTACATGTAGGTTATGGAATCTCAGCCTTAACTACAAGTGTCTTTGACTTGGCCATTTTATGTGGTATCAGTACCAACAGGAAACCCCAATGAAAAGTGAGACTATGATCATAGATGTCATAGCTTCAATCCTAGAAGGCTCGGAATACTCAATTTTTTTTCAGTAAAGAATGCATTGTGTGGATTATAGGGAAATTATTTTGAGCACTTCCCAGGAAGATAGAGAATTGATAATCAAGATATTGTTATTAGACATATTTTGTAACGCAAACAGCAAAGAATATTTCAAATACTAAATTCTCCTATAAGAATTGACTGCTTATAGGTAAATTTTAACACTGCTGCTTGAACCTCTTCCTTTTAATTTTCCATTCTTATCATCATTTTTAAAGGTCTGATAACAGTAAATTGCTGTTATCCCAGAATCCCTAGCTTAGTAATTTTAAGTAAATGTACTTCTTGTTAGCTCTCTGAAACATTTTCTCAAATTCTGGCTCAAGAATTCAGAAACAGTTCATAACTAGGAACTAGGCTGTAAGTAATAATTTATTATTCATGGTTATATAAGATACTCTACAGAGATTAAAGGAAAGGAAGGTGTCATAGTAGATTGAAAACCTACGGAAAATCCCAAAGGAATTTTTTAATTTTTTTTCACACTTGTTATTCCTTACACTCTACAGATCTGACAAGGAACACGTCAGGTTTGTGTAACACGGATTTACACGAAAACTTCAGGACACTTTCCTTGCACCAAAATAACAGACACGTGTCCGGCCGTTCAACTCAATGCGCCTTTGTTTATGCAAAATTTGCA
>KZ308456.1:696463-706730 GCA_000376725.2 Ladona fulva | reverse complement strand
ATTTTTATTGTATTATCTCTTTTGTCTTTTTTAAGTGTTTTAGCCAACTTTTTATTAACTTTAGTTTCGTACTGAATATTTGGGTTAACATAATTAGAATAGTTACAAAACATAGGGATTACCATTTTTGTGACTCACTCATGATAATGAAAAAGAAAATAAATCTAAAACAGATAGACAATATTACCTGAGGAATGTTCACAGATAATGGGCCACCAAATGCAGCCTCTAAAACCCTGTAAACTGCTTCAGCATCTGCAGCAGCATCATGTTCCTTTGTTATCTCTCCCCCAACTAGTGCTGTGTATAAGCTCTGGAGAGAGAGCGATGAAAATTGAGAACGTAGTTCCATTGCAAAAGGAGCAAAGGAATCCCCAAAACCGCTGACAACTTCAAAAAACATATCTGTCAGACAATGTCGACTCAGAGCTTGCAGCAGTACAGGTATATCAAGTTTTATACCACTGTGGCTGACTAATACAACACTACATGGCCTCTTTTTAGGAATGGAACCTACTGCAGCACCTCTTTCCTCTCTGTTTCCATACTGAGAAACTGACCATTTGCATGCAACTTCTGCAATTTGGCGTAGCCACTCATAGAAGCGTAATAGAGCAGTGCGTTCATCTGTGGTATCCAGTATTCGACGTGTGACAGTGTTAATCAGTACTCTTTGGCCTCCAACAAATACAACCTGTAATTTTGGAAGCAGAAGATAATGTTAAAGGGTCCAGAAAATAAGGCACAAGATTCACGAAATGAATGTGAAATTCCTCTTCTTAAGAGGAATTTCACCCCTGACCCCTTTAAGTCATTTGTAAAGTCACTATGCTCACTGACAGAAATAACATAGAATTCTTCATAGAATTGAGATAAATTCTAACTTAGATAACGAGGTGAATGAGGTGTTTATCAAGAAAGAGAAAGTGAGAAGTATTAAACTCAATAAAAAAAATTAAGCAATACAGAATATACAACTTAAGCAGTATTTGATCATTATTTGGTGACTAAGTTTAAATTCAATTCATGAAATCTCTGATTCAGAGCCAGACTTTGCTCTTGTAAGCAACATAAAATAATCATCTGGTCCAATATGAATAGTAGATGAAAAGTTACTGTGAAGCTATTTATTTAAACATAGTGCCCTTTGCAATGTTTGAATCTGTTGCACAAAAACTGAAAATTAATTAAATACCTCTATGCAAGAGATGTTAACAATAGGGTATTCCCTTCTCCTTTCATTCTGGAAACACTTGGAAAATCCATACTTATGTAAAAGAAAATGAGAAAGCAAACCTTGCATATGGAAATATGAAAGATACATGAACGTTTTCATCAAAAGTACATTCTGTGGCAATATGGTGTCTAACACTTCAAAGACTGGAAGCAGGGAAACAACTGAAGGCTGAATAGAACTTCCAACCACTTGAGTACAATTTCATCCTATTTTTTGTCTGAGCTACTATATATAAATAATATACTATTTAAAATGAAATACTATTCCTGAGAAAATGAATATAATGGATAGACTGGAAATGACTACTATTTAACAACCCAAAAACTGGACAAATAATACATTAAGGACAGAGCAAACATATAATAATGATGATGATCAAGCTGGAATGATGAAAGATATAACAACAACTTCAATTAAAAACTGCTTAGGCTCCCGGATAGCCAAGTGGGCAATGCGTTCAACTTCGGTAAAGGCGGTCCCGGATTCAATTTCCAGTGGGGGCCCATGTGTGAAATGACCTAAGCTGTCGAAGCACTTTTAATAATACTACAAGAACTGTTTGTCTTCATACCTTAAGACCACTATTTTTTCAATTTTCTTATGATTATTTAAATCCTAAAAATGAGTATAAATAAACACTAGTAAGTATAAGTAAGTAGTAATAAGTAAAACCCATTTCTGTAAACTAAGATTGCATATCAAAGTAATTCTTACACCCAAGGGGTTTTTAAATGTCAACTCAATACTTGTTTTTCTTTTATATCCAATTATTCATTCAATTCATCAAAGTGTAAAATAAATTATTTCATTGACTTGCAGGATTAGAATAAAAAGACAATTTATTACATGAGATAAGAATAAATAACCCACAAAATATAATTATGAGGGGAATATTAAAAAAGAGCGCAAATGAACCTCTGAATCAAAGCAATTCTTAAACAAAAATTTATCATAATAAGCGGTAGGTAAAGATTACGCGAAAAGCTTGGAGTTTCCCTAAAATCTTCAAGTAATAAACTTGAATTAACTGCAGTAATATGAAAAATAATTCATGAAATGGTGCTTAAGGGTAACATTTTCATCAAATCAACAAACAAACATAGTTAATGAAGCAGCGTTTGCCGAGTATTAGTATTAATATAAATTAATTCTGCTTTCTAAATTTCTTAAATTGAAATCCGTACCTGAAGGTGTATTTTGCTCGAAGCTTCTGGATCTACATTCTTCATAGGCAAAACATATTGGTTAAAAGGTTGATACCAAGGACAATATGCACCTGAAGAGAAATATTGCAAGACACATCAAATTACGACTTGACACGATTCTATTGTCACATTAGATAATACGGATAAAACTTATCTTTACCTATCTGACAGATGTAATCATCAATATGCCTATCTGTGGTTTCCAAATCCCATGTTACGACAACATAGTTCCCTGGGGGTAACGTTTCCTCGACGGGTGGTACAGACAAGCTGTTAGACATTTTATTCTAGAAGAAACAAAATTAAAAATCAACTCTACATACAAACAGTAAACACCGTTGAGTTTCCGCACAATAATTTACCATGTTCGAACTCTTTCGTGAATAACTAATTTCCTATAGAATTTCAAAATAAATTGGCATAGCTTTAACTTCCATCATTGTTTTTGTACTTCCATTGATATTAGTATATCGTTATTAATAATTTCCAGCAGTCCCCTCGACATTCCAGGAAAGTGACGAGCATCTCAATCAATCACAATTGTTCACGACTTAAATGCTGAACACCCAGAAGACCTTTAACTCTTGCGTTGGACCACAGCGATAGTATCGAGTTGAATCGATATGTAAGCCGATCTATTATTTGAAGCGCGGGATGTTTGTGTGTCTTAAGACTTTCTTTTTTGTGGGTAAACTCGTTTTCGAAGAACTAATTATCTAAGTACGAGATTAATTATAATAAAAATTTAATTTAGGTCTTATAACAGAGAACTTTTGATGAAAATATCGCCAATTTTCAGCCTTGTTTATCAATGAAGCCGTTTAAACTGGACTTATGCAATTTTGATTCACCCTAACAGGTAAGCCCATGCCTTTAATTTTACATCAATCACTTAATTTTCTTCGAATATCCTGAACTTTTTCCCAGGACTAAAACAGAAATTAATTAATTAAATATTGGAAAAAACTTCTTACTTCATGGGATGCAGAGGTATTTTAAGATACAGAGATATTCGCTATCTTTGTCTAATGGTTGGCTAATCAGAAAACCCTTATTTTTTGAGGGAAACTAGAGATTTTCACTATCTATATTTGTCTTAAAAATTGTAACTCATGTTTCTTGCTTCGCTGTTGCTCAGATGATAACCATTCACTTTGCTTTTCTATTTCACACAGGACTCCCATCTCTCGGAAAAGGAGGACACTTGAATAGAAATTTGATAAATCCTATCCTCAGTATACAAACCATACATTTGCATACTCTTATTTTACTTTTGAAACAATTTTTGCCTTTGTAATAATTATTTTGCAGTTTTTATGTAGGCAATAATGACAAATTATGGAAACATTTTAATTTAGTGTCAGACAGAACATGTGAACTTAATAGGATTCATATACATAATTCTTATTTTGACCGCCTAAATTCTTAAACCTGGAGAAGCATCGTAAACGTAAAAGATGATCACATTAATAAAACTGTATTTATTTAACGTGCTTACATCTACAAGTGCAATAAGCCCTGATCTTAATTAATTAGAAGATAACTTCTTTCTTTCAACTAATGAATCTCCAATGTTGAAAACTGTCTTTTAACAAAAGCATTACAAGAAGGAATAAAGAAGAAAAAATGAGCAATCACTTACAGCTCTGAGAACTCCTCTTTTTTATATCAGTTGAAATAATAAGCCCATCTGAATTTACAAAGAATATTATCAAAAGAATCCTTATTTTCCATTGCAATATTTTGATTGCCAAACAGCTGAAAGCACTTAACATCATCTGCACATGCCCCTTTGGTTTTAAGGTATCTAATCCACACTCATTCCTCAAAGTCATCCACCTGAATGAAGACATTTCATCCAGTCATTTCATCCATGTATTCAGATATTCAATGCAATTTGTGTACAAATCTTGGATATTGTTTTTGAAAGCTGCGCAATTGTCACTACATCTCTTTTGCTCATACCCTAATGTTCCCTTTACTCTTAAAGTAAAAATTTGACATCTGTTACATTCTCTCTGCTATTACAGGGTGTCTGTAAATGATGTTTCTGATTTTAATATTTGATTATTCAGCTTTACTTAAGGTTACCCTCATAAAAAACGTAAAAGCTGAAAAAAGTTTTATTGAGGTAAATAAAATCATTGGTAAAGTTCAATGTGGGCACCTTGTGTGACTCAAACAACATCATAGCAATATTCAACCTCCTTCCACACTGTGCTTCATTTCTTCGTCAATTTTACCAAAAGCCTCCCTGATCTGTGCCCGCAGCTCCTGCAGAGTAGTTGGTAGTGGAGAGACGTACACATTGTCCTTCACATAACCCCACAAAAAGAAATCCATTGGCATCAGATCAGGGGACCTCGGAGGACATTCCATAGGGCCTCCACGCCCAATACAATGCCGAGGAAGGTGTTCATTCAAGAACGACTTCACTTCATTATGAAAATGCAGAGGGGCACCATCTTGTTGATAAATACCGTCTGGAATGTCCTCCTGAAGCTGTGGCATTAACCATTCACTGAGCATGTCCATGTAGATGAATCCTGTCACCGTCGATTCAATGAAGAAGAAGGGCCCGTACAGCTTCTCTCTAGACAATGCAGCAAAAACGTTAACCTTAGGACTGTCTCTTTCATGTTCAACACTTTCATGAGGATTTTCATTGCCCCTAATTCGGATATTGTGTCGATTCACTTGTCCCAACAGGTGGAAGGTTGCCTCATCACTGAAGACCAACCTGTCCAGAAACGTGTTATTGACAGCCATTTGCTCAAGGACTTTGCTGCAGAAATCAAGCCTCTTCACTTTGTTGAAGGGTTTCAATTTTTGCAACATCTGCAGTTGATACGGGCACAGATGAACATTTCCGAAGAACTTGCCAGACAGTTGTTTTCGCTACTTTGAGTTTTCGACTGGAACGCCGCACAGATTTTCATGGACTGCGAGCAAACATCTGGAAAACGGCTTCAACGGTCGCAGCGCTCACTGGCGGTCTTCCAGCACTTTTGTGTTTGCACACATAGCCCTCAGTAACAAAGCGCTCATACCAAACACGAATTGCTGGTTTACTCGGAGGGATCTTCCCATACTTCCCTCGAAACTGTCACTACACTGTTACAACGGATTTTGTTTCATGAAACACTAACACACAGAATGCTTTCTCCAACCCAGTCGCCATTTTACCATTCTAGCAAATGTAGCGCAGCGTAGCAGACAGAAGGAGAACTGGTGATTGCATGCCATTTTTAATAAAATGTATTGAAATGATCTTTCAGCTGGTAAGGGTTTTGTATTTGTAATTTAAATTAGCACTGAATAACAGAACATTAAAATTGGAAACATCATTTACGGACACCCTGTAGTAGTATTGTTAAAAGTGCTTCGACAGATGAGGTTATTTTGCACATAGGCTCCCACCAGGAATCGAACCTGGGACTTCTTTCATCAAAGTCAAACACATTGCCCACTTGGCTATCCAGGAGCCCATTCTCTTTACTAGAATAATCCTTACCAAATCAGTAATTCCAAAAATCTCTATTTATAGAATTATCATTCCTTTCAATTTTCTTTATTTGTATGTTAAATACTGTATAATAAGACTTAGTACTTTTTCACATAATGTTTAATGCCTGATATGTGTGCCAAACATGCTTACATCTACAAGTACAGAAAAAACAAGTGTCTAAGGATATATAGGAAAGTGGAAGGGTGATAGGGAGGGGAAAGGTGTGGGTGCATCAGGTGAAAATTTTGCTTGTTAGGGAGAGGAGGGGAGAAGGAACATCTACTCATTTTCTATAAGACAATTTTTCTGGAAACTTCTTATCTCTACTTCCTCCAGGATGACCAGGTGACTGGAATTCTTTTCCTGATACAAGCCTCTTGGCTGGAAGTCGCAGGTGTGACCATTGTCCATGAGGTGAAGGGTGAAGCTGGAGAAGGGTTGTCCTCTCTTCAGGTGATAGTCTCTTTGGTGCTCTGCTACTCTGACAAATAGGGATCTTCCAGTCCTTCTAATGCATTTAGTTGGGCAGTAAACTCATGAAAGTTCATGCATCCCAGTAGTAGACTCTATGGATCTCTCATCCTTTGAGCTCCCCAGCAATCTCAGGATCATGTTTGGAGATCAAAAGATAGTGTTAGTTTAGTGTTTTCAGGAAATACATTACTGAGTTTTAGAAACATTTTTCCAAAAGATGGTATTCTTTGCCAGATAATAGGTGTTTTGGAGAGGAGGCTGGGGATGATTTTTTTGGAGATTTCTCTGTAGAAATTTGTCAGTGAGGGACATATTATATCCTTTGGTTTAAGCAATATGTTTAATTTATTAAAGGTTATGATACAAAACTAGATTTAGTCCACTATAAAATCATTGTCAACTAAGTCTAAGTTTGTAACATAATCTTTTATGAATTATGGAGATGTTCTACCAAAAATATCACTTGATATGTTTCTTAATATTTTTAATTGTATTCAGTTCTTTGTTGCAGTTATCTGGGAGAAGATGATTTCTATTGATGTAATCGAATGTAGAGATAGTAAAATCGAATAAAGAGATGCATGCTTTTGGGAGTAGTAATGAGAAGAACTATTTGGGACGATCTGGTTGGTATACTCTGGCTTTCTGTATATTTCCAATGCTTATTTCACATCCATGATAGATAAGTTTTTTTAGGTTATTTAGAGCAAAATTATTCGAAGGTTCCTACTCTCAAGTTCCAATAATCTGTAAAGACAACCCCGAAAAAAGTGAATTTTCTAACAAAGAAAAATACTTCCTTGTTCTCATGAATACTCTCCTACAAAGATTTTATAGGCTCCCCAAACTGCATAAGGAGAATCTCCTGAGACAAATAGTTTATGACATCTCTTCACTGGCTCTCAAGGTGGAATTTAAACTAAGAAATTTAATCTGGTATTATATAAACTTTTACCAAAATATGGAGTCAAAAACTCAGTAGAACCACTGACTCATTTACAAAAAGAAATAGTTCCCAATTATGTGGTGGTAGTTAGTTTTGATGTAAAGAATTGTCTCACATCAGTACCCATTCAGGAGGCCATTTCATTGGTGAACAACTACCTCACTACAGCCATGGTGGACTTGAAAAACAAGGAAAACCTAATCATCCTAGCCAAATTCTGTCTTAAACAGAATTATTTTCTTTCTTACAGGAAAATTCTATCATCAGTCAGAAGGCTTAGCTATGGGAAGCCCATTGTCTCCCATTTTAGTGGATTTATTAATGAATGAGCTGGAAGAAAAACCAATCAGTTCTGGGAACAGTGTACTGAAACACTATCTTTTTTGGCAATGATATGTAGATGACATATTTTTGTCTAGTATGGTTGTAAAAGATGACTTGGTTTTTAATCTACTACATTCCCTCCATCCTATTTGAATTTCACAATGGAAATGGGGCAAATAATACAATAAGTTTCTTGGATATCATATCATATAAAATATGTGCAGAGCACCCGCAACTACTATAGTTGAGAGCAAAGCAATAGGTGCTTCAAGGGCAAATGTCCTATGTCCTATCCCCACCACTGGTCCCCTGCCTTCCTTTACATAGAAAGAACACAGCAAAAGATGCATAGAACATTGGAGACAAAGTAACAATAAGCAAGTAAGTAGTATGCACAAATGAGGAAGGGAGGAAGCTGTAGCTGCTGTAGGTAGGGGTGGCCCCTACTCATATATGACCTTCAAGCACATATTGCTTTGATCCCGAGTATAATAACTGTCCAAATAATCTCTGCAAATCGGAAATTACAAGGGTTGAATGAAAAGTAATGCTTCTTCTCTCATAACTCATATTTTGGGTGGAAATATTTTAATTAATGAAATTCAGATATAATCCTTAGAATGCATTCTTTATTTAACAATGTTCACTTTTCAACATAATCACCAGATACCTGAATACACTTCTGCCAATGAGAAGCTAAAGACATCATGGAAGAAGTTTACTTGATGATTCTGCTGGTAACCCCTTAATACCTTCATATGAGGATATTCCTAAGGGTCATGAATAGATTGAAGTCCAAGGGTTCTTTGCGGCACCTACTATACAGTCTAAGTCTGGTCATGTAGTAAAGTGGACTATCTGGCACTGTTGTGTTGCAGGAGAAACATTTCCTCTGCCCTATTAAATCCTTCTCTTTTCTACTTTAAAGTCTGGAACATTGTGATTGTAACGGTGTGAGTTTTTCAGCAGAAGGCTCTGACTTGAATTTCTTCTTGTGACGCAAATGTTTTCTTGCCTATATTCTATTGACTGAGTTTTCATCTTAGATATATAGAGGTGTACCCTCAGTATATATCATGTGAAAATTGCAAGCAGAAAAGTCTCACCTTCATTCTCATCTCATGGATGTCCTAATGAATTTCAAGTCTTACAGCTTTCGTTTCAGGCATCAGCACCCAAGGTACACATGGAGCCCTGATCATCTGGTATCCCAGCAAAGAAATAATAACAAGCACAATAGCAATAACAAAACTCCAAAAAGCAGCAGAAAAATATTTGATAAGGTAAAGAAACTTTTGAATAACTTTGAATTTATGCAAAGACCTCCGATTTAAAGTATCAGAATCTGCAAAATGCATACTTATTGCAACCTTTCATGTGGGCTATATACTTCCTGCTTTACAATTGAAGGAAGTGTTTCCAGTCACGAGGAAGGCAGTTAATACCCAGTGACTTTACCCATAGATCCGACAATTTTCTCATTTTATGACAGGAATGCTTTCCTTCTTGGTTATATTCTACTGAATTTAATTATGATAGAAATTGAAAGGTTTTCTTAGCCTTTGACTTATACCTTCTTAATTATGAATTATATTAATAAATTCTTCGTAAGAGATATATGTAATTTTTTTTATTCTACTAATATTTTCAGATACATTGAATTTACACAATGCTAAAGAGCTAGAGATTTTTAAAATTTTACTGCTAAGATTCCAAATGTTTTCAAAATTTCATAAATTCCTCCTGGACAGTTAACAGCACATGGAAAATGAGAACAACTCTTGGAAAATGAGGAAAGTTGTCTGACCTATCTTCATAAATGTTGTAACCATTAAGGTAATTATAAATCATAAAAACATTAATTATGGATGTAATTCAAATTATGAAGTTCTAAAACCACATGCTTGAGATGCTGTGATTAAAATTCATGAAATCTAATGCCAGAAACTAGAGGTTTGGGTGTATTTAGGAGCTGCTAACTTGTTAATATCTGAATTATTATTATTGATAAAATGAAGAGTACATAATTATGAGTTTTTTTTATTTTCTCATGACAGAATGATGAACAAAAATAACACTAACTAAAACATTCTTTGTGAAACATTTATTTCATTCTATACATTTTATGCTTAACATTCAATGGGTGCTAAATCTGAAGTCCTTAAAATAAGCATCTAGAAGTTGATTTTAGGAAATAAATCGATTATGTAATTCCCTTTGTATTCAGCACAAGGAACTTTAAATTTATTTGATGGAAGTTCATTTTCAGCTCTCATTTCTACTCCAGTATTTATTTTATTTTTGAGGGAATTAAATGTCTGTCTAATTAAAAAATTTATCAGGGATATTCTCCTCTCAGTATTAGTTGCATCCTGTGAAAAAGAATAAGTTTGCAGCTAAAACAATCATGAAAATATGAAGGTCATCTTCAACTAAGTAATTGCAGATAGGATACATGTATCAAGTATTAGAAGTCTGAGGCCCAATATTGGACTTTAATAATATGGACTTTAACTAATATTCACTTTAAGGTTAGGCATTATAATGTTTTGTTTGAGTGAAAGTGAAGATTA
>KZ308456.1:602719-692720 GCA_000376725.2 Ladona fulva | reverse complement strand
ATATATATATATATATATGATGAAGGAGACTGATGGGGCAGTAATTCTTCAAATCTTCCTAGCTTCCTTTCTTGTGCAAAAGGAAGATTCTTGCATTATTCCAGTCCTTGGGAATTCTCCCTTGTCTAAGGCAATTAGTAAATAGGTAATTGCACTAAAAGAGGAGCAATTTCAGTTACACCAAGTTTCAGATATTCCATCAAAACTCCATCTGCTCCTCCTACCTTTCCATTCTTCTTTTTTTATGGCTTCTACTATTACTTCTGGGAGAATAGACAGGGGATCTTTTGAGTTTCGTCTTTTTCTTCTTGGTTCTCCCCTTCAACATTTTCTGTTTTCTTGTATAGATTAGTGAAGTATTCTGCTACTACCCTCAGCATTGCTTGTATATTGCAAGTTTTTGTGCCGTTTTCTTTCTGTATGGCTAGGATCTGTTTCTTTCTAATTACTAGGTATTTTCTGGCCTTCTTCTTGCTTGTCTTGTTTTCTATAGCCTCTTGCACAAAACTTATCTCTTCCTTAATTGCCCTTCTGATACACTTGCAAAGCATTGCATATTTGATGTTATAATTTGGAGTGCCTGAATTCTTCAATACCTTTTGGCATTTCATCATTTGCCATGTTTTCTCACAGAACTTTTTATTCTTTGGTCTTTTTGGTGTGCTAGCCACTTCTTCTGCTGCTGCTTTCATAACTTCCATAATTTTAGCTTCCAGTTCTTCTTCTTTCAGTGCTGAAAACCTATTTCTTAATTTCAGTTGGAACTCCTTATTTTTTTCTAATTTTCTAATACTTACTTCATCTTGCCACATGCTACTAACTTATTGCGTTCCATTTGGAGGTCGATCTTCATTCTACATCTTTCTATTCTGTAGTCACTTCCAGTGCTGAAGTTGTTTAACACTTCACAGGTATTGACTGTATAGAGTTTGTTTTTTCCAATGTATAGTGTATTTCACTTTTCACTCCATTAGGAGATCTCCACATCCTCTTCCTTGTAGGAATCTTCTTGATATATGCATTTGTTATAAACATATTGCTACATTCAGCAAACTCTACCAGGGGGTGACCTCATTCATTTCTCTGGTCAAGTCAATATTTTCCTGCTATGGCATCATCTGCTTCTTGCTCACCTACATGAGTGTTAAAATCGCCCATGATGATTTATAATAGTGGTCCTCCTTATCATGATCAGAGCCAAAAGTCTGATAGAAGTTCTCAATTTCCACTTCACTGCTTGCTGCTGTTGGTGCATAGACATGGATGATCCGAGCAGAGTAACACTTATCTTGGGGATGAGCTTACATAAACTGTCAGATATACTTTCCATTTTCTCAATATTATTTTTCCACTTTTTGTTGATCAAGAAGCCAACACCTCCACGTCTTCCATCCTTTGTTCCCCTATAATAGAGTATATTCTCTTCCTTGAGCATAACCAATTCTCCTGATTTTCTTCTTACTTCACTGAGTCCAATGACATCCCATTTTATCTTCTCTGCTTCATTGAGTAGCTCCAGAAGTTGATCTTCACTCTTCAGATTGTGGCAGTTGTAGGATGCAAAGTGTAGGGTGGTAGTTCTTTTCTTAATGATGGACCTCTGTTATTCCATTACCTCCCAGACATCTGAAAAGGTGGTGCTTTTACGTCCAGATGAATTTCCATTACAGAAGCTCATGATGATAAATTGTGTTTGCACTTGCGGGGTAAAAGATGGTGATTCACCAGGCTGCCCCACTGCTTTGATGACAATAAAAGTTTCATGTCCAATAAACCATCAGTATATGACATTTTAAACAGGATAATATGGTACAGTTTTAATATGGGAAAGGTAATGTTGCTACCACATCCACTAAAAATTATAGGGTGATGACTATGATACCACAACATGACCACTAATGCCACCAAAATAGTCCTCTACCTGTAATATCATCTAATTTTGAATATCTAGTTTGCCATTCAGTCCAGTAAAAAAAGACCTCATAATGCCTTAAAAAAAGTTAAAGCAATTATTAATTCAGGATGAGAATTATTGGAGAAATGGACATTCCATCTTCTATAGCACTTCTAATTAACAACTATTAAGTAAAAATTCACTAAAATGTAACCAGTCAAAGGCAAATTTCACACATAATAGAATCATTGCAACTTACATGAATATTTTGCAAATGATGTGTTATTTCTGGTAATGGAAAAATTTCATCTGAGAGGGAAACTTGATGGATGAAGAACTTCTCCCATTTTTGTGAGGGTTGTTTTAATACTAATCTTATTCCAAGCAAATAACCATCATATGGCTGAAACTAATTCACAAAAAGTTGTATTTAGCAGTTTTATATCTGATGATTTCCAATAGAAAAGTATATCCCATTTAACTTGTTCATAATTTGTAAATTATAATGTTTTATTTAGGACAGCAAGAATGAGAGTAAATTAGAGCTTTACCTAGCTAGGAATAATGTTTCAATTTGAGGACATTTCTATGGTGGTAATATCATACATTGATATGCATTTCAGCTATTGAGCATGGAAGCACTTCATTATAAAGTACTGATGATTTTCAAGTGTGTAAAACACAAATGCATGTTTTCATTCCATTATTTTATTCATTATTTTCATTTTTAAGTTAATTATTAAATTAAATTAATCAATTAAATAGCAGATTTGCTTTAAAATAATTACTAATATATATTCTGTGGTGGTAGCAAAAGTTGATTTTAACAAATAACTGTATATTTTCCAGAATAAATTGTGAGAGAGGGCATAGCTGAGATCTGTTCAGCTAATAATGGATAAAAGCTGTGTTTGGACCCTTACAGAATGATAAAAGGCAAATACCAAAGAATGCCTGTTCATGAGTTTAACTAAATCAGCTCTTGATTGGAAAATGAACAGCTTTGAAGGTACATTATTGATGGACTCTTCTACTTATCTAAAGATTCAGTAAGAATTTCCATAACATCACAGTGATGATAAGAACTGAGGTAAGGCATGGTAATAGTAGAAGCAAAACATTATAACTGAGGAATGATTTTTTGATGATATGAGCAGAGTTAGACCAGAAAATGAAAAGTTTTTGGTTATTTTAAGTGAGTGCTCACCAAAGAAAAATGACTTGTTCCTCCTTCTTCATAGTGAGGATGTGACATCAAATTTGTTTTTGTGATTCCAAGAATCCATGTGTAATCCTTTTTATCATAGTTTTGCTTCTCATCCTTTCTTTTATAGCAGTTTATCAAACAACAAATGCTGGCTGTGTAGTGATTTCTAAACATTATTTTAAATACCTAGCAATATAAAAATCAGTCTCTATAACTGATTAACATTAAAAACACAATTATACTTACTTTAAAAATGAGAGATAATTTTCCTTTTTTATTGCTTCAGATAGTTATTTTCAGCATATCCCAGAGGGGGACAAAAGAGCATTCATGAATATCAAATAGAACTTACTTTTCTATAATGATGGTGCATGTTTGGACTGCAATTTCTCAATTGTATTTTATTGGAAAAACTTTTTTAAATAAATGTTTAATTATATTTTCTTGATAATGGCTAAGTTATTTCTTAAAAAGTAAAAGTAAGCTTTTAAATTAATATTCTTTCTTTGTTTTTTTGCACAGATTCTTCATATACTCACCCATAGCCGTTTAGTGTCTGCCCAAATATGATGAAATTAGAGGGAATTTCACTTCAGAACCTACCTTGCTTTCCTGGTTTAAACTGTTTTTTTGACTGTGAACATATATTATTTCAATCTTTCTAGTTAGCTTGCTAATAGTTAAGTGTAGGGGTTAGATGCTAGCAGGATATTAATCACTTAGATATTCGCTTTCTTTTTTTTCCTGGATAATATTAATATTTTTCTATTCTATTGGGGTTCTCCTGTTTTTCAAGTAGTAATTAAATACCTTTGTGCTGTTTTTGATTTTAGACTCACATGTCAAACAATTTTATAGTGTGACTTCATTGGCCTAGCCCATCTCTATGCCTACTAACTTAAGCATCAATATCCTCCATTATTATCTAATTTTGGAGCTATATTGAGTGTTTTATTAATTATTCTTAGTTGTTAGTAATATGTTATTAGAGAAGCAGTTTGATACGAGAGATACCAAAATTTTAAATTGATGCCCTGAGAAAATAAGAGCACTTAAAAAGAAAGCACTTTAAAGATTTTTAGAAAAATATATCTGCTGCACCATTTGCCCCACATAATTAACTTTCACAGTTTTTTAATCTTCTATATCAATATTGCAATGAATTTCATTTTCACTGATATTGAAAAGAAATATAATCCAAGCAATAAAAAAATTGTAACTTAATGATGAGTGGAAATTTCATATTACTGTGGCCATTTTATTAGGAATTTGATTATGGCATGTACTTATTGACTATACCTCATATTTCACCATTTCATTTCTAACAGCTTAGATGGAAATTAACATGGAAGGATTAAGATCCAAGAATTCATACTCAGGTTTAGACATATCTGGATATATCCTTGATAGAGATTAATCTAATTGATGGCGACTTAGTTTGATGATGATAATAGTTAATGGATCGGCATATTTCATTGCTTAGGAAATTGCTAGGAATATGTGATCATCAACACTAACTTACTTTACTTGGACGAGAAAATTTTATTTCCATAACTGAGCAGCCACTTCCGGCGTTTTTCCACAGACTAGGAGAGATCAAAATAGATTCCTTTGCGATAGCCATAATATTCAGCTCCAGCTTCGGTGATATTTGCGTAGCGTATCGGTTGATGGTAAAATTTGAATTTCAAACTTGATAGTTCTGTGTGAATGAAAATTAGAGCATTTCAGTTGCAATTATTTGGTATATTTAGAAAATTCGATATCAAAAGTCAAAGTAATTTGTTTTGATATTTAGCTGTGAAAATATAATTATGCCGATACATTTGCTTAATTTTGTTTACGAAGTATATACTCATAAATAAGTAATTTCAGAATTATAATAGAAGTCCTATATTTAGTGCAACCTCTTTCAAATTGAGCAGCAGCTTGATAGATATGGATGTTTCTGTTATACTATACAATGAAATTCGCCACTCGCAGTGCGGTTTGTTTACGAACATTGTTAATCAAAGTAATTGAAAGGGTTTAAAATCAGATTTAGGAAAATTGACCTAAATATATTACTGTTATAATCTGATAAAACATGGTCAACGTGATGAATAGAGTTGAACCTCTTCGGAGACACGCTTAACATAATTACCTTTGTTCAGGTAAAATAATATCAAAGCCATATCTTTCCCCGAATGAAATGTAATTATAGTGACGCCATCTTAGTATTTTAGAAAAATAGCCAATACAGGAAAGTTTGTGAATATTGAGATTAAGAGAAAATAAAGTACTTTTGAGGGATGTTAAGGTGGATTATCATGGAAGAAAAATTGCGTATTTTTTTATTCGCTTCTTTAAAGGAATATCCCATCAGGTACCCTCTCGCTGTTCACAGGGGCTACGTTCTTTGAAACTCCGCAAATTGCGGATGGAAAGTACTTACGTTATCGAGTTCCATCTCTACATATTGGAAAAAGGTTCCTGATTGACTATTTGTGAAATTATACAGACAACCGTAAACCGGAGAAAAAAAAGAAGAACATGTAAAAAATTTTAGGTTCACAAAACCGAAGGATATTTAGCATATTAGTCTCATTTAGTCTCGCTATGCATGCGGCTCTTTGAATGCGGTTCCCTACTTTCAACATTTAGTTATTAGTATAAGAAGCTGATTTTTTTTCAGATTTTTTCTTTTTTTTCGGAAAGAAATTTTGCTCGAGATATTACGGCCAGAGATATGTTAGTCAATCCACTTTTAAGGCCTTGAGGTGTTTATGAATTTATGTTAAAATGAATAAATAAAATAAGATTCGAATCCATGAACTTTTCCGCTATCCATAATTTTTCGGAAATCCATTCTCAATAAAAGAAACAATCATCCAAAATGGAGCAACCTCCCTCTACCAGGTAACTTTGGATAGAGCTCTATCAGAGTATACAATCCTCATCGTATATTAGGGCTACTTGTACGTACCTTATTCAATTGGCAGATTCGACAGTGGTTTTGTTTAAGTTTGCGGTAGCAAGCATACAATCTATCATTATCACGTATCTCGTGCAGTAACAACTGAAACGTGGAAAGAATCTCAGGCGGTTATGTTTTCACTTTCACGCGGTTGTATTTTGTTTATTTTCACTGAAATTGTATGAATCGGCTTTAAATTAGTTTGTGTGAGATTTATAGTAAGTATCTCTGAAGTGCTGAAATTAATTTTCGCGAATTACGGCTCGCGATTAATTGCGGCTCCCAATACTTTGAGTTTCCTGTACATGTGGATCGCAACGGCACGAAGTTTGGTCACCCCTGACGTAGACTGTGCACCTGCAAAAGCGACCCGCAGTACAGATAACTAATGCTGGTTACCTCACACGTAGGATACCGTATCAGATGCGGTATTTACTCGTGTGGAAAAGGAGTTGTATACAGGGGCGAATTTTAGCAATCAGAGGTCCAAGGCGCAAGTGCTACTTTGAAGCTCCACCAATGGATTATTCAACTTAAAAAACGACAAAAGACTATTTTTGGTTAATGGTGAAACGCTTAGCTAGTGCCTTGTGCATATAATGGTAAATATGTCCCTGTTAGCATATGTTTCTAAGTCCAAGTCACAGAGATTTCTTTTGAACTGTTAGGAGTGACTTTAAACTAAACAGTTTTTCCTCTTTCTTTGTAAGTTAGGCAGTATTTTGGTTATTAAATGTAAATCGTATAGAAATAGGAACATGTTTAAAAGCATTGACTGAAAAGGAAATATGGTAACTGATAAATGACCTTCTACCAAACATAATTCCTTGGTGGTTGATGTGGTTCCAGTTGTAAATTATATCCGACCTTAAAAATGACTGTTTCCAGGAAAGTAAACTTGTAGTTCTGTTCTGGCACAACTGATTTTAGAGTGAAAAGTAATCAGTTTAGCTTTAAAAGCATTAAAAAAATACATTTTAAAATATCCTCAAAATAAGTGAGATTGTAATATTCAACCAATTATTCATATTATCGAAAAGTAGCCATGCCATGAGATAATAGCTGGTCTTATTTCTTATGACTGAGTATATTTTAATTTCATGAATTAAATGAATGATTTAATGAAATGAGTAATTTTTCAGGTTTCATTTCAACAATTTTTCAAGGAAAAACTCTAAAAGATAAGGTTTGAGTTTTGTACTAAATAATATAACTTGGCCTTATGTGGCACTAATCAGTGCTCCCAGCATTTAGTTACATACATAAGTGTTCTACCTTTCGGTAGGTCCATGTGCCCTAATATTCCCTATTCATAGCCCTTTCCTTCGCTACCTGGTAACTTACCCCACCTTTTATGTCATCTAACATTTTTTGCCTTTGCCTTCCCCTCTGTCTTTTCCCTTGCATTCTACCCTCTATTACATTCTTCAGCAATCCCTCTCCTCTCAATATCTGACCCACCCATTTCTTTTGTCGGCGCTTAATTACTTCAATTAAAACCCTTTCCTCCCCAACCATTTCTAGCACCTCTATGTTTGTTTTTCTATCCACCCAGCTCACCTTCTCCATTCTACGCCACACCCACATCTCAAATGCCTCCAATCTTTTGATGTCCTCTTTTCGTAAGGTCCACGTTTCACACCCATATAGCAAAACACTCCATATCAAGGATTTTACCAATCTTTTCCTGATTCCTTTATCGAGACCCTTTGTCATTAATTCCCTTCGCTTCATAAAAGCTTCCTTGGCCAATGCTACTCTTTTTCGAACCTCATCTCCACACCTCCCATCCCAAGATAGAACACTACCCAAGTACGAGAATTTGTCCACCTGCTCTAGTTTTTCCCCATCGACCCTGATCGTTAATTTAGCCTTCTTTCCCTTAGTGAATCTCATTACCTTAGTTTTACTTACGTTAATTTTCATTCCATATTCCCTTGCCTTATCGTTTAGTGCATTTACTAGTATTTGTAAACCCCTTTCGGAATCGCACACAATAGCTTTATCGTCTGCATATCTTACTGACTTTACTACTTTCCCTCCAACTATCACTCCCTTGCTTATTTCTTCCCAAGCTTCATTCACCATTTCCTCTGCATATATATTAAAAAGCGATGGTGATAATGGGCATCCTTGTCTTACCCCTCTCCCTAACTCTGCCCATTCCGACTCTCCTTCAGTTATTCTAACTCGCGCTGTTTGATTTAAGTACAAATTTTGCACCAAACGCCTATCTTTCCAGTCCAACCCAATTTTCTTTAAAATTCCCATTAATTTTGGCCATTGAACTCTATCGAAAGCCTTTTCAAAATCGACAAAACATGCACATATATCCTTTTTAAATTCCAGGCTTCGTTCTACTAGCACCCTCATTACCCCGATTGCATCCCTCGTTCCTTTCCCTTTCTGAAATCCGAACTGGTCTTCTCCTATTTGTTCCTTAATTTTTCCTTCAATTCTTCTATTCAATACTCTTAGAATAACCTTTGCCGCGTGAGATATTAAACTGATTGTACGATAATCCCTACACTCAGAAGCATTATTCTTTTTCTGCAAAGGAATCAGGATTGTCTTAGTAAAATCCTCTGGCCATTCCCCTTCATCATAAATTTTTCTACATAAATTATAGAATTTCCTCTTACCCTTTCCCCTCAGGTTTTTAAGTAGCTCAACTGGTATCTCGTCAATGCCCGTTGCTTTGTTTCCTTTCATATCACGCAAGGCCCTATCAATTTCACTATCTAATATCCCAGGTCCAACATCATCATCCTCCACTTCTTGTTCACTTTCTAACATTATGTTTGTTGGCTTCATGTCCTTCCCATATAGTTCCTCGACATATTCTTTCCACCTTTCCCTTATGCTGGCTGGATCTCGTATAACTTTACCATTATTATCTTTTATTGTGGTTGTTCTGTTTCGTGTTTTATTTCCCGTTAACTGTTTCACCTTTCTATACATTAAATCGACCCTCCCACTTTCGTCCAGCTTTTCTATTTCGTTACATTGTCCCTTCCACCACTGTTCCCTCGCCCTATTTGTTTCCCTTCTCAGTTCGTTGTTGAGAGCCCTATACATTCTACGTCCTTGTTCTGTGTTAACCCTTTTCCATTTCCTTCTTTCCTCCATTTTATTTATCATTTCTACCGTCACCCATGGTTTCCTAATTTTGTTTTGTTTGACCCTTCCAATAGTTACTTGCGCACTATCCTTGATACTGTTTTTAATCTTTTCCCATTCTCCGTCTATAGTAAGTTCCCTCCCATTATCCTCTAAGGCCTTACTGACTGACTCTTGGAACTCTCTCGCTTTCCCATTTTTAAGGGCTTCAAGGTTCCATTTTGGTGTAATTTTTGCTCGAAATATCTTTTTAAACTTTAGCTCGGTTTTCATCATGACCAGGTTATGGTCTGAGTCAACATCAGCACCAGGGTAACTCTTTGAATTTTTAACACTATTTCTAAACCTTTTTCTTACCAAAATGTAATCAATTTGGTACCTATCCGTATCTCCTGGCTTTTTCCATGTGTACCTCCTTCTATTATGGTGCTGAAAAAGTGTGTTTGTGATACAGAGGTTATTCCTCTTACAAAAGTCTACTAATTTCTGTCCCCTTTCGTTTCTATTTCCTAGTCCGAACCCTCCCACTTCTTCTCCATCTTTGCCTTGCCCAACTACTGCATTCCAGTCCCCCATTACAATTAGGTTTTTATTGCCTCTAACCCTTCCCATTACTTCTTCTATTTGTTCATAAACAAGTTCTACTTCATCATCACTATGTTCGCTAGTGGGCAAGTACACCTGAACTATCACCGTGTTTACTGGCTCAGCCTTTATTTCTACTGACATAACCCGGTCGCTTATTAGCTCTGTAGCTATCACGGCTTTTCCCGCTTTCTTGTCTAGCACTACCGCAACTCCCCTCTGGCTAGAATTTCCCCCACTGAAAATTACTCTGACATCATCACTCCAGAAATCACCCCCATCCTTCCATCGCACTTCACATAGCCCTAGTATGTTAATGTTGGACCTCTTCATTTCTACCTTTACATTTTCCAACTTTCCTTTCCTAAGCATTGTCCTAACATTCCAGGTTCCCACCCTTGTTTCCTTGGCCATCTTCTCTCTTCTTTTCTTGTCGTTTCCTGGGTAAGGGTTTCGTGGAATGACGACCGAGATAGCCTTACTCCTATCACTGCCGGGCACGACACTCCCCGTAGAGGGTTGAGTCCCGCTTACGCCACTTACAATATTCTTATATTGGCACATCATGATTGCTTGGGATAAGTGTGGTAGTCGAGGTGGTTTCCCGTTGCCTTCCTCAACCTTTCTCTTAACGTGACACCACCATCACCCATAATGGCCGCCCCACTGGGGTACAGACGCCTTTGCAGCCGCCTCACTGAGGTACAGACACTGCGTGGGCTACCTTTCGTCAGGCCCCTACCTATTGATCATCCTGGCATGGGTGACCCTACCAGGAACATAGTTCCCGCCAGTTACGCTCTCTAGGTCATAGGAACACGCAAGCCCTTCCACTTCCACCACGACAAGGTTGTAGTCCAGAGAAGGGAGCATTTAGTTATTCTTCATAATAACTTTCTTGAAAGATTTCAGATTATCTCTGAAATGCTCTTTCCTCAGGAAGCATTGCTCTCTCTATAATTTGCTAAGCTGATTCAACCTTCCTCTTTCTTTTGGTGGAATTGTGTGGAATTTGTATTTAGTATGGTCATGTTTCTTCAATGTATTCCACTGAAGTATTATATAAATCAATTAATAAACAGATAGGTAGTTTGACCTAGCTTTCCCAATTGAGCCAGAATGCTATAAGCAGAACAAGCACACGTTAGTGAAGCACAATGACTCTACAAGTAACACTTTTTGTAACATTGCATAAGGAGAATCCTTAATTTATGCTATTATTTAGAATGAGTCATACCTCAGTAGCCACAGCCATGAACAAGACTGAGACAAAAGTATATAAAAGTTAAATTTTTCTTTATCCCATACCAAAAGACAAACGAAAAATATTTCATTCATCAAGATATGGTAGCAGGACCATAATACTCTACTCATATAATACTCATTGATTTATGCCACCTCTGATCCTTTAGAAATAATCTTCCAAGCATTTCTCATTTCCACATGATTCTTGTAATTGCCATCATACATTTATTGTAAGAGAAGCTTGTGATAAGTTTAGGATTAATATTTTCTAATAGTTTAGAAATAATCTTCCAAGCATTTCTCATTTCCACATGATTCTTGTAATTGCCATCATACATTTATTGTAAGAGAAGCTTGTGATAAGTTTAGGATTAATATTTTCTAATAGTTTAGAAATAATCTTCCAAGCAATTCTCAGTACCACAAAATTCATAACTCAATGATTCACGATTTTGTCATTAATTTCGTTCTTTTCTACCTTTCATTAATAAGTCTACCTTGTTTTTGTTGACTTGTTCATCAATTTATTTTCATATCTTACCTAGAAAAATATATCTTAATATTTTTAATTATCATACTGACCTCGACTGGACATATGAGATTAGATATATTGTATTTCAAGGCTTGAAATAGCTCCCTCTTCAGTATTAGCCCAAGTGATACTGATTATTAGTTACTGTAATAAATGAGGTACATCAATAGCAATAATTAAGTCTATTGGAAAATTCTTTATTCTCATGGTGGATATACAGAAACTTGTCATGTTACCTCCTTACTAGCATGGTACTCACCAACCTTATCTTAGAAGGGGAAACACATTAGCACCTTAGGCTTAACTTATGTGAACTAACTAGCAAATCCTGATCTTAAAGAAAACATTAAGGCTGTCGATTTTACTTTGGTTAGTCACATCAAATGCAACCCCACATTCTTTTACCCCAATTTTCATGAACCTATACAAATTTCAGCAAGAAAAACCTTGCTCCTTGGTTCAGAAGAACCAACCTACATTACTCTTCAATAGACTAAATCAAACTTGAGGTATTTAATACCGCAACAAAATATATTACTCCTCAGTTATATAAGATGCTAGCATTTAAGTTAAGGATATTTGGGATAGAAGTTAGAGAAATTTTCAAAGTATAATACTGCACAATGTTGAGGAGAACCTAAGAAGGATGCTCACAGTCACCCAGAGTATCAAACCATGATAATTTTCCTTTAGATATTTGCTCCCGTTCAATGAAAAAAACACTGCTTGGTTCAGTCACAGTTTCTCTCCTTCTGCCATCACTGAACAGGTTTGAACAATTGTAATATTGTACCCTTCTGAAAGTTTTTATTTCTAGTTTTTCATTTCAATTACATTACTATAAATTTTAGAATGAAACAGTAATAGTTAGTTGCAAGTTGTATTCACATGCTTAGTAAACCTTCCTACATTTACATGATATAGTTTTTTGGTACTCAAAATTGAGATGGAATAAATAAAATTTTAAGGATTTAGGAAAGGTAAATATATAAGCATGGAAGAGCCATGTGGCTGTGTAGAAGTTACAAGGTACAAAGTTTCGCGTTTATCTTATGTTTATTTCCAGAGATATAAAATACAAAACTTGAATTTAATTTTGGGCCACAATTTTTGGGCAGAGATAGCTTCACCTATATACTGTTTTCTCAGGCCTTATATGTCCGGGATGAAAAGCCAGATATATATTTCTAGAGTGATAAAAGCATGCTCTTACTTATAAAAATAATTTGAAAGAGTTTTGAGAGGGTCTTTTTTAGTAAATGTGAGCTGAATATATCCTATTTTTGGCGTCGTAGGGAAATTCTTGACATTTACACTCAATTTTTAAACTAATGAAAAAAAGCATTAGAAAATTAAAACTTTTTATTCAAACACCTTGTATTGAGTAGTACCCAGGCACAAAGTTTCGCATTTATCTTATGTTTATTAAAAATATAAAATGCCAAAGTTTTTGAGCTGATTTTGCTTCAAATTTTCTGCATGGAATATGCTCATGAAAGAAAGTTATCTTATTATTTTGAATTATTAAGCAATATTCTGTAAAAATACAGTTTTTTTCCCTCAAAAGAATGTTGCCTGAGATAACATGTCTCAAAGTTGATAAAAACTCAATGTCGTACTGTAGAGAGCTATGGAAGGGGGTAAAAAAAATTACTATATCTCAGCAAGGATTGCACTGATGGATGTAAAACTATGCCAATGTTCATTGAGAATATGAGTAAATGTTCACAATCTTCATTGAAATCTGTGATGGTTGAGCGGGGTGCTTCTGTAAAATTGGTCCACTTGACATGGAATGACCAAGTATTTAAAAATCTTGAAAGAGATCATTTTGAATGATTCTTCAGCTTTATTTTCTAATTAATTGATTCAAATAACACTATAAATTCAATACAAAATTTCATTTATTTACAAAGATAACTAAACCCTCCAAGAGGTATTACATTTATTCTACCTCATTTTCTTCCTCTCTTACATTCTTGTCATATATCCTTCTTATCTCATTTACAACAGACGACAAGTTACTTCCCATTTTTGCAGATACTGGAATCACAGGAATTTTCAAATGTTTAAGTGCTTCTTCAAGATTTTCCTATCAAAAAAAAGAAATGAGAATTAAAAGAATGAATATGTTGAAATTTGAATGAGCTGTGCTCTTATTTGAAAATGATGAAAATTATTTATTTTATACTTTCAAAATTAATGTCAACAAGAAAAAGTTAGGTTCTGATTTGATACTTTTTAAATCTTACTTATGAAAAATCTTACCTTAGCATTGGGAAGGTCCATCTTGTTTGCTATAAGTAAGCAAGATCGAGATGGAAGGTGAGGGTCAAATTGTTTTAATTCAAACAATAACTGCTCTGCTTGCTCCCAAGGGCATGCATATGAAGCATCAACTACCAAAAGGAGAGCTATGCATCTTTCTGCATGACGCAGGAATGACAGACCTAAGCCGCGGTCTTTATGTGCACCAGGTAAAAGTCCAGGTAGATCTGCAACTGGATAATATTGACAGAATGCACAAATTCAATCAAAATATTGAATGATTTTAATATTGAAAATGAATAATAAATAAAAATAGATATTAACCATAGAATACTTTTTGCCTTTAGGTATGGAAAGAAAAATTGTTTCTTTCTTCACATGCAATGGAAAGCTTAGAAGCTTATTGACTAAAATAATCATGCTCCTAAAAGGAGTTGAAGAAGTTGCATGAACTCGATAAAGGTGATTGTCAATTTGATATAAGCAAATTATTACAATTTCAGTGATTTGAAAAACTTTATCATGGAAATTGAGCACAATGAGTTCTTTGAGTCCACCTCTAGCTTGGATACAAGATATAACACAGGCAGGCAGAGCCACGCCATCCCATGGGTGCTTTGCACCCAGGCAGTGGGATCAGAGGCATATCCAAGGGGGGGGAGGAGGGTTTATGGTTATGGAGAGTGCTGGCAATTCCTACATATATCTGTGAAAACAGAAGGCGAACTATGCCCCCTCTCCCTTTTCCAATCCAACAATCTTGACCAGATTGTTTTCGTTATTCTTTAGATCCTCAACTCAAGTATTCTTCATAAGGCCTTGTCTCGAATCATGCCTTCTATAATGACTTTCGATAAATATGACTAATATAATGACTTTGATAAAATACACAGAAAATTCGTAAACTTTTTTGGAAATAAACTACCCATCCCTTTGACGACCAAGGCAATTGTTGAACATTGTTTTCATGAGTTACCTATATAAATGCACGAGGATAATCATTTAGTATACTTTTCCATAAGAAATGTACATAAAATAGGTTCCATCATGTTTGATGGGGGCATTTACTAGTCTAAAATAAAATGTCATGAGTTTGAGAGCTTATACTTGTTAGCAAAAAAAATGCTTCTTCTTTATTATTCTATAATCGTCTCATTGACTAAGAGGCATAATACTGGAAACAATTTCAAGACTTTCCAAAAAAGGGGCAGCAAATCATTTTCACACCCATGCAGTAGATAGGATGGGCACGGCTCTGTAGGCAGGCATGAATGCGTACTTGTTTCAATCCTGTGGCAGATAGGTCTACATTTGCTGCAAATGGTTCTCAAGATGATGTCAACCACTTGGCTGCTGAAGTTGGTGTCCCAGGTGGTCTCCGACAAGTTCAATTGGTGATAAATCTGGCAATCAGGCAGGCTGTGAATGTTGAGGCAATGTTTGGAAGCATTCCTGTGACACCTTTGCTATCTGCAGCTGAGTATCATCTTGCTGGAGAAGATCTGTTAGCAGCTCTGCCTTGAGTGGCAACAGATGTGGCAGCAGGATTTTCTACATATTGCTGTTACTCTTTCATGTATCCCTACCAGGAGTGACCAACTGTTATATGTGAAGGTCCCAATATCAGCATGCCAGCAGTAGGAATTGTAAATTTATATATCATCCCACACCAAATACAGGATTGAGGTGCTCACCACAAATTCTCCAGACATGAACACGGGCATCATCACAGCAAAAAGAGAACCTAGATTTGTCACTAAAAAATAACCTGGTTCTTGTGTGTAGCAGTCCAGGTAGCTTATTTATGACTCTACTGCAAACAGAGGGGATGGCACATAGGTGTCAATGGCAGGAAATGTAATGGGCACTGTGAGACCAAAATTCCTTCAGCCAAGCATCTGTAAATGGTTCAGGCAGACATAGGGGCCTATCAAAATGATGCTGTCAATGCCTGGAATGCAGAAAATGAAAATTGTTGGATCTGCTAGTCCTTATCAGAGAATCTGACCATCTTCTCTCCAGGTTGTCAGTCAAGGGCACCCTGAGCTAAGTTGGGATGCATTCATGCATCCACAGGTCCCAACATATCCAGACAGTTTGGTCAGAACAGCCTAGGCGGTAGCCAATTTGTCAATATGACCAACCAGCCTTGCATATTCCAGTAACGTGTCCCCTCTTAAACTCTGCTGAGTGGGTAAAATCTCTTTGCAAGGCATCACAGAGGCATGACAAAAGGTTGACAAGTTTTCTGCAATCAGAAGCAATGGTCTATTACTTTCCCCTCTGCAAGGAGTTGACAGTGTGTTCATGGTCTCTGGTGGAAACTGTTCAATTAATCTTGTGTGTAATTTATTGACTACCAAACCAAAGATGTAGCTGTATGCTGAGTTATGCAGCAAAATGAAAACTCCTTGGCACATTATTTTTTGTCAACGAGTGTATAACTACATACATAAACATGTTCAACCTGGTGTGGGTCATCGTTAAGTCACAACTTAATTCACTGTTTATTAATTCTGTACCAAAGGCATAGGGTATTGAGAATGGCAATATGAAACAATATACAATAAAAAAATACAACAATATACAGTAAAACCTACTGAAGATAATTTGCCTGACGATGGGAACAATCTGTTGTAACTATTAATCTTAAGGACATTTAGATATTTTCTGTTATAAATTCATATGTTGAGTGCATTTTGAGATTCATATGTTTTTTGTTTTGGTTGGTAATACGACCAAACAAAATAAAAACATTTCCAGTGCCTGCAGTTCATGTTGGAACATGTGTGTTTTTTCTTTCCTCAAAACTCACCAACCTTGTTCATTTCGAATAATTTTATGATACAATCCAACTTAAAAGCAGTTAGCAGAGCATCTTAAGTGTTATATTTATCCTGTTTCCTATAGAAGGGACTAGGACTACAAGAAAAGTATGAAATACTTAGGATAGCATCTTCAGTAGGAATGGTCTTAATGGGCTTTATAGCAATTTTAACTCATGATACATGAAATTGAGGTCATTACATGGAAAAAGATAATTTATCTAGAAAACCGATGAATGATCCATCCTACTATTAAATGCAATGAAATAGCTGATTTCATATAAACTTTAATGCCTAGTTCTATAATATGTGACTATCTTGGTACACAGAAAAAACCAGATTACGAATTTTTTTTTTAATTAAAAAGGTGTTCAAAAGAGGATTCTGTGAATTTTAGGCCTATCTCTTTAATTTCACTAAGCAGTAAAATAATGAAGCATATGACTGATAGTTATTAGTTAACATGAAACATCCAAATTCATAGTTAACAATCAACATGGCTTTCATAAGACATGATCTTGTGAGCCTAAGCTGGAGTTATCCTTTCACAATATCTTGAAATCTGACAGATACAAAAGGCAAGTCGAAGGGATACTTTTAGATTTTTGGAGAGCATTTGATGAGGTTTTACAGCATATATTTGTCATACAAATTAAAAGTTTTGAGTATCAATTGAGAAGTAATAAACTGTATAAAGGACATTCTCTCCAACAGAGACCTTGATACTGAATGATATTAGTTCCAACATGGTTAAGGGGAAAGCAGGGTAGTGTAATCAGACTGTCGGTATTTTCAGTATATATCAATGAGCTCACTAATCACACTGACAGTAAATTTAGGATATTTGAGGATGACAAGCTAATTCACTGGGAAACAGAAAGTAGAAAGAATAGATTAACCCTGCCAAACGGTTTAGATAGAATTTTGAAAGGTGCTGTGATTGGCAATTAAGCTTAATGAAGACAAAGCATTGAGCTTCATGTAGACAAATGTTCAGAAGTTAACTCCTTATCTACAGCTAATGATTATTAGTACAGCCTCTAAGGCAAAAACTGACTTACATCAGAATCAAATATCTTGCAATAACTCTAAAAACTAATTTAACGTGGGATACCTACATCCATAATACATATGATATGAAATTAAAAGTACTAAGTGAAATCTGGTGGAATTTCAATTTAAAAAACGAAGAAGAAATCAAAGATTTACTTTCCACGGAATTTATTTATGCGACCATGGTTTTGGTGCAAATTTACACCATCATCAGGCACCAAGGCTTTGTTATAACAGCTTAAAACAAACCAGAAAGTGGGGGAAGGTGAAGGAGAGTTACAAAGTAAGGGGGCCAATTAGTTATTCATAATAGGTCGTTAAGTGGAGGGGGAGGGGGCAATGAACGGAAAAGGCTGGTAAACAATGTAGAAGGATTCTCGGTGAAAAGGAATTCATTGACAAGGGAAAAGGAATGGTGGAGTATTTGAAATTTTTCTAGTACAGTAAAACCCCTCCTAACGGACGATTTCATGATGTCCCGAACAGAAGTATTGCATTTTATGTACATTTGAACCCCTCTACACCGGACACTCTGGAGCGGACGCGGACAGCTAACTTTTTGCTCCCTGGAAATGAAGTAACCTCTGCTAACGGACACCTTAGCCGATTTTACAACCAAAATCTTTTCAATACCTGATGTCCTTGCGACACTCTAACATTCCTCGATCTGTAGAATGGAGCACGGTTTACTCAGTTCCAAAAGTCTTTCAATATGACACAAATTCATTACTTAATACAATTTTGCTATCGTAGCGTACATTCGCTGCAAAGTGTTTCTTCCATATTACAATGGTCCCCTCACATACGTTTCCATCTCAGTCAATCCTGAGGTTTTCAGTTCCATAAGATGGCACCGCAGAAGTTTCTTTGTTTAAAAGAGATGGTAGAGATTATTAACTGTTACGAAAACAGTAAATCTTCTGTAAGGGTTCTTGCTGAGCACTTTAAAGTTAGAAAAAATCAAATCACAGGAATATTAAAAAATAAAAATAAACTTTTAAGATTTTTCCGTGAAAGTGAACTTTTGGATAAAAGGAGTCATGTATTTCAGGTCGGCGAAGGTGCTATTATTGATAAAGCAGTTTTTGAGTTGTTTCGACGAATTTGGTCATGAAAAATTCCGGTTTAGGGTCCTATGATTCAAGAAAAAGCCTCAGAAATCGTCCAAGAATTGAATGTCGGTGCATTTAAAGCGACCAATGGGTGGTTAGGCCGCTTCAGAATCCGTCATAAAATAACTTTCAAAGTTATTTGTGGCGAACTGGCATCGGTCAGTGAAGATACAGTAACTGAATGGGCATAAAAAATTAGAGGATTAGTTGAAGGGTATGCTCGTGATAACGTTTTTAACGCTGATGAAATAGGGTTCTTTTATCGGGTCCTCCCAGAAAANCTGAATGGGCATAAAAAATTAGAGGATTAGTTGAAGGGTATGCTCGTGATAACGTTTTTAACGCTGATGAAATAGGGTTCTTTTATCGGGTCCTCCCAGAAAAAACGTTATGCATTAAAGAAGAAATTGTGCAGGAGAAAAAGTTGTCAAAGAACGTTTGACGGTTCTTCTTTGCAACAGTATGTATGTAGAAAAGTTACAGCCTCTTGTCATTGGAAAAGCTGCCAAGCCATGGTGCTTTAAAGTAGTGAATATGGAATCTCTTCCAGTCTGATGGAAATTTAATTCGAAAGCACTGATGACCACTGATATCATGACTAAGTGGTTGGAGAATTTAGACAGACAAATGAAAATTCAGAAGAGAAAAATATTGTTATTTTTGGATAATGCAACTTCCCACCCTCACCTTGAGTTAGATAATGTAAATTAGGTCTTCTTTCCTCCAAATATTACTTCGACATCGCAGCCTATGGATCAAGGCGTTATACAGAATTTAAAAGTAAAGTATCGCCAATTAGTTGTTAGTCACTTGATCGCTAACTTAGAAAAACATTCATCTGCTCAAGATTTATCCAGAAGTATTGACGTTTTATTGGCGATCATGTGGATCAAGAACGCTTGGAATGCTGTGGCGCCGGCAACGCAAAGTTAAGAATTGTTGTAGGAAAGCTGGTTTCCCTAGCGGCACAAAAGACAAAGAAATGGATGAAGTATGGATGGATAGTGGGTCAGTAGATGAAGAAACAGAAAAGCTCAGTGACCTAATAAAACTGTCTAATATGAGTTTAGAAGCTTGCGAGTACTCAAAGATAGACGAAAAACTAACTACAGAAGATACCAGTTTGGAAGTAAAAGATATTTTTAAATCTATTTAGGAAATAAGTGACCCAAACGAAATTAAAGAGGGATGATCAAGAAATAATAGAATGTTAGTACATTATTGTTTTGCTTATTTGGTAATTCCATAGATAATTATTACTAAAACGTGCTTCTTTACATTTCAGCTGCCGACAGCATTAAAACTAATTGTGAAGGCCTAGATAATCTGAAAAAATTAAAAGACTTTTACGATAAGAAGCAGGACATCATAGGCTGTATCGTATTCGAAGAGAAATCGTATTCTCTATAATCGTAGAAATCGTATAATCGTATCGTATTTTGAAAGAGAAGAAACAAACTGAGATCCCTTCATATTTTAGAAGGAATAAATTTGATTCTCGAGAATAAAATGTAAATCATAAGCCTGAATTATATTTTTTATGCAAATTACCAACAATAATCTAATAGTTTATAACTTATTTTTTGTTTAGGTTTAATACTTTTACATGTAAATTACATCAAGTGTGCAAGTTTATTTATAATTATATTGGTATTGTTTACTTATCTAGGAAATACATTTCTTTAAGTTATATGAGAGTTTAAAAAATGCCCCTCTTAAGCAGACACCCCTCAGCAACGGACGATCACCAAGGTCCCGAGACTGTCCTTTGTAGAGGGGTTTCACTGTATATCTATTTTGTACATATTACAGCAGGACTGGAGGTTACAGGTGAAAATTCAGAATGGTGATTTTTAACTAAAAGGTGTTCAGCAAAATGAGATCTATGAGGGGCGTTATTAAGGAAAGCTCTATGGTCTTCCTGACTTCATTGCATCTGGTAAAAATATAATATAATGTCTCTCTCTGGCCAATATAACTAATTTCATAGTCATTAAAATTAATTCTATAAATTCCAGGCTTAAAGGGGTCAATTTTATCTTTATTGTTACATAGTAAAGACATAAGTGTTTTGCTGCTGTAGTATGCTAGGCAGAAATCATTCTTAGGAAATATATTACAGATTTTGTATGATAGATCACCAATAAAATTTAACTTGTGCCATTTCAGAGGGATTGAGTCGGTAGGGGGAGTGAAAATAGAATGGATAGCAGTTTTTCTGGCAAGTATTTTATTAACCAAGGAAGAGGGTAACCGTTATTAATTGCAATCCTTTGTATTGTATTTAGTTCTGTTTGGTAGTTTTCGGGTGACATAGGTATTGTAATGAGTCTGTAAAGGAGGGAATGAAAGGCTTCTGTTTCTAAGGTTTTTCAAAGGTTTATGTTTGTAACGGTGGTTAGAAGTTGGCATTACAAGATCTGTGTGAGTTGGTTTTCTATATATGGCAAATTGGATTTGGTCGTCGGAGATAAGTATGTTTAGGTCTAAAAAGTTGATCGAGTGATCTAGTTAAACTTCACAGGTGAATGTAAGGAAAGGATGAACTGAGTTTAACAAACGAAGTAGTTCGGTAATTTGTCTTTGGGACCCTTTCCAGATTGAGGGGATTGAGCTTAGATAGCACAGCAGACACATACGAAAGTCATGTAGTCAATGCACATGCAACTAGACACCCCACAAAATGGTTACTGCAAGAATAAGAGCGATGCAACAAATACAGTGGACTAGCAAACATCAGTTTACTTACCTGACAACTGCTCATGATCACTGTACTTAACAATTCCAAGGTGAGGTTTAAGAGTTGTGAAAGGATATGGAGCAACTTTAGGCCGTGCTCTGGTGATAGCTCTTAACAGAGTACTTTTTCCAGCATTAGGAAACCCAATCTGTCATCGAAATAAAATGAATTATTTACCCTGATGAGGAATTTTTCTACACTGATGCAACTAAATTAAATTTCCATACAAGACCAAAGTGAGATATGCATCGAATTTCAAGAGCAAAGTTTCCTTCCTCTCCTTTGGCACCCAATTCAGCTATCTGTGGAGCTTTCAGTGAGTCTTTCAGAAAGAAAGCATTTCCATGGCCTCCAGCACCTCCTCGTGCCCCAACAAATATCTCTCCATCTTCAGATAAGTCACCAACAACTGACCCACCAAGGTACCACAATGGCTTTGATTCAATGTCCTTCGCAGTTATGTCATTGTGTAACCTATGAATAACAGTGCCCACTGGAACCTGTGAAAGTTAATTTTTGCATTAATTGTACACAAAATTTTATTGCTACTCATAATCTCCAACAGAAGACAGAGAAGAAAGTGAGGGTTGGATAAAAAAATAAAGGAACGGACATTGAGGTAGAATTATAGCACAAGATCCTGTCATAACACAGAATACTTAAATGGATAACTAACTTAGATACATAAAACATTCTACTTCTAAATAATTAAACCAATTAAATCAATTATTTGTTCATTAATGACAGTATTATTACTTACTTTTACAATAAGATGTTCAGCACTTCGGCCATAGCAATTCTTTGGCTGACCTCTTTTACCATCCTCACCTTTGATAACAGTAGGCACTGCAGATAAGTCTTTCACTTTAAGGCACGCCTGTGAAATACAATTATTTTATAACAATACAGAATATAAATGTTTACAGAAAGATTTGATGTCTTAAAAGATATAACAGTTTTTGCAACCTGAAATACTACATGGCCACCGTTGCCCCCATCTCCTCCATCTGGCCCAGCATTTGGATTACACCACAGCCTCAGGAAGGATATTGCTCCATCTCCACCATTTCCTCCAAATGCTTTAACGAACTTGACGTCCACAAAATTTTGAACCTATTTAAGAGTCGCGAAGATATAATCCACTATCTTTTGGTCATCCTGTCTCAGACTATATCAAAATTTGAAATGATTTTTTGCGTAAGTGAACCTTAAAATTTTAATTGTATACCTTTACTCTAGCTGATTTGGGCTTTGTACTTCGTAAGGCGTATACGAAAGACTCTGAAGTAGAATATTGAGCCAGAAACTTGTTCAATAAATTATGATGACAAAGGTATCGACACTGAAAAATCATTACCGCATAATCTTCTGCTTATGAGATTTTTACTTGCACATTCACAGCCGAATCAAAGGCAAGATCTAATTTACCTTAAAATACACCGTTTGTATAAACTATAAGGTTAAATGAAGAAGCTGTCAGCACCCCATAAACCTACGAACATTTACATGATCAAGTTAGAGTCATCCGTATCATCTGCTAAAATCCTCAATATCTAAATATACACCATATACATCTGTTCCCATCTGTTCACAACAACATCGAAAGCAGAAGCAAACAGAATCTCGACGCGCAATGATTAAAGATCACGCGGGAAAAGGCAAGAGCGCGTGGAACGCTGCTTGAGTGTTGCGGTAGTTTTTTGTGCCATACAGAAGTTTAGAAGCTATTCTGCTTGATTTTTATTCTTCAAATGATATAATTAAATTCTAAATATGGAAGAAAACCTTGTTAAACTGAGTTATTTGACCTCAATGCTGAAACAGGAAACCGATTGTGCTATATGGTAAGTTAATATTTGCATTCTGTAGTCAATTTCATATCTCATCAAGACCGATATTAATTTACCATTTCCATCGAATCACTAGTTTGCAGACTTTGAAGGATCCTATTACTACAAAATGTATGCATAACTTCTGTAATGCTTGTATATCACGCGTTATTAAAGGTAATAAATCTACCGTTTGTCCTCTTTGTAATTCGCCAATATTTCGCCGAGGAACAGCAACAAATGCCAAAATTCAGAACATTGTTAAGAAGATAAGTCCTATTATCGAATCGATAAAAAATGACTCTTCAGTTGAAAGTGAGTATTAGACTTAAAACTTCGTGATTTGTTTATTTAGCATTTTTCTAATTCGGAGCTATTTATATTTTCAGTTTTGTCGTATTATAAAGGAAAAGCGACGCCGTCTTTAGCGGATGGTGCCGCGAAAATGGGTTCTGTTGATCTTGCTGAGGTTAATTGTAATGGAGCTGATAGATCACATCCACTTTCTAAATCTGTCATCGATGTAACTGATACCTCAGGTAGTACATCGAAGTCGAAGGGGTCAAGAATGAGCAATGCTTGTGACAATGGTATTTCTCTCAGAAAGGAAGAACAAGTTTCATTTCATAATTTTGATAGTTTCAGTGAGGTAGAACACTTATCTGCCAGTCAAAACGTTCCAAAAACTCATTCGAAAAAAACATCGGTTGATATACCTGTATCAGGAAATGTAAAATCTCCTGCAAAAAAAGTCACGGAATGGCTCACAAAAAATTCTACTAAAGATTGCTCATCTTCGGACTTAGATGGACATGTGCATGAAGTAGCTGAAAAATTGTCAACTGATGAAGAAAATGGAGCAGATGATCCCAAGAGAGAAGCTGATGCTTCAAAAGACGAACTTCATGTAAATAGATCATTTGGTAGCAGGTCTAGGAGGAAGGTTTATAAAGGGATCAAAAAATCTAAATTAGATTTGAAGAATCGCAATTACATGTCAAACAAAAGAGAGATGTCTATTGAACATGATCTTGACCTTAGCAATGAAGAAAAGGATATAATACAAGATAGCTGCCCTGTTGAAATTAATGACACTTTTGATAAGTTGGTGAGTAGTGCTAGACACAATATATCTAGTGATGCATTTTCTCCTTTGGCTGAAGAAACTGAAAATCAGAATAATAGCATTGGACTGTTTGAGAGTCTGCCAATGCCTAATTATGATAATGCCTCTAAAAGGAAGCGAACTAGTAAAAAATTGAAATTAGATACTAGTGGCGACTTAATTTCAGGGTTAAACTCTGAAAAATATACTAACAATAAATTAAACGATAGAAAAGGAGGCATTGTTGTGTATGATAAAAGATCAGGAGGTACAGATGTTAGAAATAATCTGATAAATGATAGCAACCCAAGAATTGGTGAGGATATCATAAGAGAAGGATCTGATGATGGTACACAGAGGGAAGTTAGTGCCATTAGCTGTCAGGAGAAAATGAAGGAAGGGATTACAAGCCTGAACTTCAACAGAAGTATTACTAATGATTCAGATATGGCACTAGCTAAGCCAGGAAAGAGAAGATTGGATATAAGCACTCCAAAGTGGCCACATTTTGACAATGCTCTGAAAGATTTTCAGGAATCTAGAAAAGTTATTCTTCCAGTACTTGATGTGAGTGTTGGTGATCCCCATAAAGCATCCAAGAGTCAGCAGAAGTTGAGGAAGACTTCATCAGGTTCTCTAGAAAAAGTTCCATGTAATCATATTGCAGACTTGGAGAACAATTTTGTTCAATCAGGTATTTCTGAGGGGGTTATTTCTCCAAAAACTACGGCTGATGCTAAAAACATGCCAGAAGTAATATCATCTGCGATACAAGAGAGTTCCTTTGTACCAGCTCTTAAGAGGCTTTCTTATCCAAGAAAAAATAAGAAAGCAGAAGTAACTGTTAGCAGCTTTGCAACATCAGGAAGAGAAACTGCATTACCTATTTGTAAGAAGAAAGTGGACATTGGCCATGTAGAGGTGCAGCCAACTAATGATTCTTTCAATTATGCTCATGAAAGTATTGATACGAATAAAACTAGTAATGAATCACCAAAGAACAACAAAGGTAAAAATCTCCAAAAGGGTATTTTGACACTCCATGTTCAATCTTTGGAAAAGAACTTCCAATGCCCATCAGATAAGTTAATGGAAGATCAAAGTATGAGTCCAACCCACAGAAAAAAATCGTGTAGCCCTCTGGAAAAGTGTATTGACGATGCAAAAATTACTGCATCTGAGAAAGTGGAAAATCAGTTGATACTCAAACCTAAGAAGTTGGTGCCATTTTTAAAGCTTAGAAGATTGTCAGATAAAAAGTGCCAAGGACCCAGGGTGAAATTTCTCACTCTTGGCAATTTAAGAAGTTTTGACTCTTCAAAGAAGATGCATGATGCCAGCATTCTCACAGAATCATTGACTTCACCAAGCATGAGGTAAGTTGTCATTATATGAAATGTATTAACATATTGAAGAAGAAATATACTACATATATTTATTGTTGGAAAATCCCACTGCTATAAGGTGTTGGGTCAGCTGGATGACATTAACTTACACCACATTCAACTGATAACTCTATGTATACAAAACATCAGCTCATTAATAACCCTGCCTACTTACTAAAACAGTTTACAAACTGTACTCTTGCAATTAGAACAGCCATGATTTACATATAAATCTACAACCACTCATATTCACACTTAACAATCATTTTCAAATGGATCTTCAAAAGCCTTTCACTAACAAATATGGAATGTTAGTACATAAACAACATTGCCAACCAACTAGCATACCTAACTTACAAACAGCAGTGTTAAATAATTATAATTTATATGTATTTGCAATTGTCTTCAAATAACATTATTACTTATCGTGTAAGAGTTTTAGGTCAGAAATGAATAAGGTTAAACGATACAGACTCAGGGCTAACCTTGTGGTAATTATTAATATTAAACATATTAAAACGCTCCATTAGAGTGAACTTTTTACTATCCCACACAAAAACAACCTACACACGACCATGGTTTCGTAGCATGGCTACATCATCAGGTGGATATGATGTAGCCATGCTACAAAACCATGGTTGATTGTAGGTTGTTTTTGTGTGGTATAGTAAAAAGTTCACTCTAATGGAGCGTCTTAATAAGGTTAAGGTTGTTAACATTGAAAGTAAGGATTTTTGCATAAGGCTATCTATATTTATAGGTCATTGCAGCCAGACGTTTCTACCTATCTGCTACCTTATCCATTTGTGCATAAATTTAGGATCTAATTTTGCTCTTTATATCTTCCGCGTAATTCTTCCTTTGTCTTATCCTTTCCTTCTCTAAAATTTCTCCTATAAAATGCATGTCAAAAATTTATTTTGTCTTGTAATGTGACTTAAAAAAGTAATCTTCCTTCTTTCCATTGCTTCTGGTAATTTTCTTTGTTCTTCAAGCAGCAATAACACTATTGGTTGTTTATCTCTAAGTGCATTTTTTATATGTCATCCTTCTCTATATCAACATCTTCACTGCTTAATTGCTTTCTTTCTACTGATTGTCCAACTCTTGCTTACAAACCACAACATACTCCAAACAGAAAAAACAGTTCTGACAAATGTTTTAAGTTCTTTTTTATCAGACTGTCTCTAAGCTAATGTATTATAATTTTTGTTAAAGGCTTTCTTGACCTTGCTATCCTTCTTGTTTCCCAATTACATTTGTTACCTTAAGTAGTCATAATTCCAAGATAGCAAAATGTCTTTACCTCCTCTTCTTCTGTGGAAGAGCAGGTAGAGACATTTGAGCATTAATTATTTTTCTATTTTAATTTTTATATTATCTAACTATCTTGCTCTCAACTAGGACTTCAGTTTAATTTAGATTAATTATTAGTTTCCATTAGGACATAGCAGCTGTCTAAATCACTAATGCTCTGGTTTCCTCCTCCTGTCTTTGCTGTGATAACTATTATCAGCAAAATGTTTGTTATGTGTATCTGATTAGGTTTTAGTTATGTTTAAGTTAGTAAGTTTTTTTAGTTTTTGCTTTCATAGTCCCCATTGCTTCCTCAATGACTATATTAAACTCATATAAGGGAAATCCCTGTCTCACTTCTATCCTAATCCTTGCCATTTCTTTGCATCCATTTATCACCAGTATGGTCCTCTGATCTTCTATAAAGATAGAAAAGCTTCATACTAATAGGAAGAGTCGAATTATTTTAGTATTCTGTGAAATAACTCACAGACCTCAACTCACATAGTTCACACCAGAATTGTGGCTTCACCATGGTAGAATTATTAGCAGTATAAGTTTATTTAATATTCTTACTTATCTTTTTTATATGACCTGCTTATGTAACAATTCCATAAATGTATGAGCTTTATCTTGAAGCATTTTAGTCTGACTTCTGTAAACAATATATTAAACGATAAATGGTAAATCACAAGAACCAAATTTGTTTTTATTGAGATATATTTGATTCAGTATGATGGCTATAATGATATCCCTTTGTGCTTTATAGCTCTAGTTGTTACAAACATTGAGCATGGTAAGCTGTAAACCTTTCTAATTCACTTTATATTACTTATTATATTATTGTATTATTCTTCGTCAAATGGACTCCATATGTTCTTCAAACAATGTTTTTAAGTTGTTAGTAACTCATTATTATTTCATTAAAATACGGCGTATTGAAANTCTTCCAAGAGAACATCTAAAGGGCTTCCAGATAGCCAAGTGGGCAACGCGTTCACCTTCGACGAAAGCGGTCCCGGGTTCGATTCCCGGTGGGGGCCTACGTGCGAAATGACCTAAGTTGTCGAAGCACTTTTAACAATACTACTACTACTACTAGAACATCTAAAATTTATTTCTCCGCAAATTTATAAGATCTCCAATGTGAAGGAAACAATTGCTTAATACATTTCTCAAACTAAAAATCCCAGTCATTACTTCATTGAATTACAACCCAACCGCATTCAGAAAATTATAAACAGTTGAAAAACCTTGCAAAAAGACTGATATGGTGATCTTTAAGAAATGTAATGTTTTGGTCATGTTTGTTGTTTTCATTCATACATCAGACTTGGAAAGTATAAAATCCCAACCTTTTAAGCTTTGAAAATTTTCTCAAAATGGATAAATAGTTGTCTTATCTTTCAGCAATGTCAGTTATTACTTCAACTCTACTGTTTCACTGTAATCTTAGATCACAGATTGTTCAAGATTCACAAAGCTTTTACTTAATTTAAGCTTGCTTGTTAACTTGATTATTTTCTTTGTCAATAGTCTGTATCCTCCTAAACATTCTTTTGATGATATATATGATTTTTTTGGAAAAACTTTATATTTATGCTTTAATTTTAAAGTTTGGATATAGTTGGCCGCGCTTTATTAATAGTTTTTTAGTTTTTATTTAGTTTAAATTTAGTTTTTGCTCTTTTTCAGGGATTCATTGGATCAAACATCTGTAGGGATACAAACTGAATCAATTGAGATAGCTGAGCCTCTCTCAAATGGGCATGAATCAAAGAAGGGAAATGTAAATACTGTGAGCTTTGAATTAAATACAACTTCTACTTCAAGTTCAAGTATTAAACTTAAAAAGATTTTGAAAAATGTGAAATCTGATTTAGAAGCTTATGGAAAAGACCAGGACTATGTGTTAAGTGATGACATTTGTGAAATCCCTGAGACAACATCTATAACACCAGGTTATGTGGGAGAAAGTGATTTATCTGATAATGAATCCAGTAGTAAGAAAGAGGTAAGATATTTAGATTAATATTTAAGAATTATCAATATTTAAAGATTATAATTAAATTAAAAACTGAATAACATATCTAGCTACCACATTTAAGTACTAAAATTTGGAGCAAAAATTTTAGTTAATTTATTGTTATATTGCATAATTTTATTCATAATTAAATAATATTTTCTAAATTTTTTAAAATTTCTGACTGAAAAGGACATTTGGAGTGATTATTTTGATGTGATGACTTGATCTGGCGTTTGAAATCTCCCAATAAAATTGAGTCTTGAGCCTCCAGGATTGTATATGTTATTCTGTCTAGCATCATCTTGAATCTGGATCTTACTTATCTTTTATCTTCATGGATTTCATCTTTATTTATGCATGAAGTGTCACTACAGCAATATTAGAAGCATTTCTGGCACTAAGTAGGCAAATCTACATTTTCATGCTGTATTTTTTAGTTTCTATTGATTTGGCTAGTTGAAGAGTTAGCTTAAATTTACGAATAGAGTTTACAAAGCCTAGTACTATTGTTTTGTGTTGATTTTTTGTGCATTAGTTACAGGAAAGGATATTAATAATAAGTATGTGTACTGTAAAAACTTGTCACTGAATGAAATTTTGTTGGCAGTTTGCAGAGTCAACTTGGGCATTTACTTGCAAAGAATCCTTCAAGCCATCCACCAGGAAAGTTGTAGATCAATCAGAAGTGCTCCCTTCTAAACACTGTAGAATTTACTCATTTCATAGTTTGGATCATTTGCTGTGTGTACTTAATGAAATCCAAATTCTAATCTGGCCCACTGATAATCAAAAATGTAGTTCAGTGCAAATTATTTAAGTAACAGGAATGATTTTACATGCAACACTGGCTTTTGTTTTGTGTACTTTAATAAGCCTAACTTAATTTTTCTGACTACAATCTAAATCATCCTTAGTTCAGGTCCCCAAGCCTTTTTAGAACAACTTCATGGTAAGATAAGAGCTTGATTTTGCTGTGCGTCAATGAAAATCACAGGATACAATTTTCATGCATTCTTATGCTCTTATAGTCATTATTTTCTGGCATTTAGTGTGAATGTGGTCTATTATCTTTTTCTAAGTACAGTAAAACCCATTTAAGATGCTCCAGCTTAAGACGTTAATCCCACTTAAGACACAATTTTGTCCCAGTCCTTACCACACTATTCACATGGTAAAAATACAGCTTGAGGCACTCTGCTTCCTGCTTAAGACGCGAATTTTGCCCATCCCCAGATGCGCTACAATTCGCTTTTACCAAATGTCCACCTCATTTGATAGTCCAAAATTGTTTTACGTTATCTGTACCCCCAACATCTCTCCTCCTCTGCCTTGCTCTAAGTGGGCTCCTTTTGACTCTCATGTTTCCGATGACTTATTTCCTGAGAAGGAAAAAGATATGGCAAAACAGAACAATCTGCATCCCACCTTTGGAGCAGATTTTACTTCTAAGATAGTAAGAATTTCTCTATCTGGCTTCTCCCATGCAAAAAGCTAGATGCAGCAAACTAGGATTGATGACATCTTCCACTGAATTGGTATAATAACAAAACAATAATATCAAATATAATTTTTTGACACGAAGAAGAACCTGCATTATCGTTCCTCATTTGTTGCATCAAGTACCTAAATTTTGCTCGTATATAAACTGATCAAATAATAAAATTCACAGTATCTGGCAAGATGTTGCGGAAATCCATTGGGGAACAAATAAGTGAACTATACATATAATGAAAAAGTACCATTCTTTTCCTTTTTTCCATGATGAAATGGAATTTGTAACTATGTAAGTAACTAAGACGCTCTCTTTGTGCAACAAGCAGACCATCCTTCAAAAAAATAATGTAAGGCAACCAACATTACACAATCCGCTAGTAACGTTATCCTGCTTAAGACTCGATTTTCGCTTGGTCCCCCCAAAAAAAAAAAACATCTTAAGCCGGTTTTACTGTATTTGTAAACCCAGCATATACACCAAGTGATTCAAGCCAAGATAATTCATTTTGATTCCAACTTTGAGATGACTAGGTATTATTCTGATCAGTTTTTCCTATGTACCTGTGTTCCTGGTTGGGAGTTGTTTAAAATGCTTGATAATCTAGTAAATGCTTAAAGAAAGAGTTTCTTATTCTTATCATATGATGCATTTCTTGTGGTCGTTTTTTATTATTTGTTTGGACAACAACATGCATGCTTATTCATAAGATCTTCCAAGAGAACATCTAAAGGGCTTCCAGATAGCCAAGTGGGCAACGCGTTCACCTTCGACGAAAGCGGTCCCGGGTTCGATTCCCGGTGGGGGCCTACGTGCGAAATGACCTAAGTTGTCGAAGCACTTTTAACAATACTACTACTACTACTAGAACATCTAAAATTTATTTCTCCGCAAATTTATAAGATCTCCAATGTGAAGGAAACAATTGCTTAATACATTTCTCAAACTAAAAATCCCAGTCATTACTTCATTGAATTACAACCCAACCGCATTCAGAAAATTATAAACAGTTGAAAAACCTTGCAAAAAGACTGATATGGTGATCTTTAAGAAATGTAATGTTTTGGTCATGTTTGTTGTTTTCATTCATACATCAGACTTGGAAAGTATAAAATCCCAACCTTTTAAGCTTTGAAAATTTTCTCAAAATGGATAAATAGTTGTCTTATCTTTCAGCAATGTCAGTTATTACTTCAACTCTACTGTTTCACTGTAATCTTAGATCACAGATTGTTCAAGATTCACAAAGCTTTTACTTAATTTAAGCTTGCTTGTTAACTTGATTATTTTCTTTGTCAATAGTCTGTATCCTCCTAAACATTCTTTTGATGATATATATGATTTTTTTGGAAAAACTTTATATTTATGCTTTAATTTTAAAGTTTGGATATAGTTGGCCGCGCTTTATTAATAGTTTTTTAGTTTTTATTTAGTTTAAATTTAGTTTTTGCTCTTTTTCAGGGATTCATTGGATCAAACATCTGTAGGGATACAAACTGAATCAATTGAGATAGCTGAGCCTCTCTCAAATGGGCATGAATCAAAGAAGGGAAATGTAAATACTGTGAGCTTTGAATTAAATACAACTTCTACTTCAAGTTCAAGTATTAAACTTAAAAAGATTTTGAAAAATGTGAAATCTGATTTAGAAGCTTATGGAAAAGACCAGGACTATGTGTTAAGTGATGACATTTGTGAAATCCCTGAGACAACATCTATAACACCAGGTTATGTGGGAGAAAGTGATTTATCTGATAATGAATCCAGTAGTAAGAAAGAGGTAAGATATTTAGATTAATATTTAAGAATTATCAATATTTAAAGATTATAATTAAATTAAAAACTGAATAACATATCTAGCTACCACATTTAAGTACTAAAATTTGGAGCAAAAATTTTAGTTAATTTATTGTTATATTGCATAATTTTATTCATAATTAAATAATATTACATGAATGGATTTAGAATTTTTTAAAGATATTGAAAATACAGGGTGTTTACAAAGTCTTCATCTGATTTCAAAAATTCATAGAGCAAAAACAGTTTATGGCATTTGAATGAACCACCTACCATTTGAAAAAGGAGGTTCTCAAGTTTTGTTGTGTTGCTGGTATACGCCTCTATTATGCGTGTGAGGTTACAGTCCTGTCAGTGTCATGAAAAATGTTGATCCCATAACAGAAAACGTTTTGTTCTGTGAGTTCAAGTCTGTTACAACTGTGTGACCTTCACCACTTCAACATTGGCCACCTAATATCATAATAATATTATATAATTTATTTTGTAGACTTTACAAAGTGAGTTTTTCTTTCTCTGTGATTATGGAGTTCCATCAGGTCACATCTCAAACCGTCATGTTCACACAAGGCATGCTAACTTTGTGTTGGTGTGTGGCCAGAGGGGGACACATTGAACATTAGTAACAATCTTAAAAAAAACTTGAATCTACCTTAAGTTTATTTAATTTTGATTTATGTTTGTACATTATTATTTCTTTAAAATACATCGTATTGAAACCCAATGATGACTTTGTAAACACCCTGTATAATTTTATTTGGAACTGAAACTAAGTTGAACTAACAGACTTTATGATAAGTTCATGAACTGGGTAGAAACTCAGATTCCATGTTAATAAATTCACATTATATTTAGGCATTATCAAGATCTATAGATTTTAGTTTCACAGAAATTTCTATTGATTAGTAATTATCTATAAGTCATTAATCGTATGAATTAGAAAGGATTATCATAAATGAAATAATGATTTTTAAATTAAAAATCGCAAAGAATCATTTGTGGATTTGGAATCTTTGTAAAAATTCTCTAATTCGGATATCAAAGAGGGCTCTAATATTTATGATGCAGATTAATCATCCCATCACTAGTAAACATATTTTAACTAAGACAGCAAGAAACATTAGTTAGTGACAAGTTACTATAAAGCATTCCACATTTGTGTAAATTTTTCTTTGGTTAACACCCAGGTAAGTTCAGGTGACAATGAAGTCGCCAACTTTTCAATGTCTAACTCTGCCATCTTCTTCAATAGCCCTGAAGAGTTAGCCATTGGTTGTTGGTGTTGGTGTTGGTGAGTTGGTGACTTCATTGTCTCCTGAACTCACCTGGGTGTTAATGCAAGAAAAATTTACACAAACTATCCACCTGGAAAACATCAAATCTCTACATTCCACATTTAGTTGAGTGCATGTGTTCTTATGTAGCTTTGTTACCCATGTATTCCCCTGTAAGGAGCAAGGCTTGATGTTGCCAAATGCAACAAAACATTAAATTTTTGATTAAATCATTTATAATGGATAAATATACTTTATGTGGAATGGTGAACTTTATTTATCTATATTATTATTATTGTAATAAAAAATATGTTACAATTGGACTAATCGTCTGGTGGCAACACATATTACATATTGAATACATTATATACATTCATTACATTTATAACCTAACTACAACATGTGTCAACAATACAATAATACAGTGCATAAAACTCTCAGCTACAATTTAAAGTATACATTTACTATTTCAAAACAATAATCTAACACTAACTTATCAACTACTTCCCTTCCCTTGTAATACAAGTTTTTTCAGGGTTCCCAGAAGGCCTTTACGGCTACTGTAGTAGTTCTGGGGACAAGTACCCACTCGTACATCACCCTACCAGGCAATTTATCTATCTCATTTTCACCTTTTCTTAAACCCTTCATGTATTTATAAAAACAATCTTTACCATTGATGGATGAGCTATGCGGAATTCGCAGCGTTGTGTGATAAGATCTATGACGTTTTGCCGACTCAGCCGTTACTGCCCCGATTAAACGAAATACTGTCCCAATTAAGCGATTAAATTATGTAGTACCTGAATAGTTTGGTTTCCGTTCCACAAGATTTGGCCCAAATAAGCGGCTGCCCCAATAAAATGGTGGCCCAATTAAGCGGAATTGACTGTATATTCATCTTCCCCCCCCCCCATTTGACTCGATGTCCGTTGGGGTCCTTTCACCTTCTGATCATTGGTGGGTTTTTTCCAGTAGTTGTTTCCACATGTTGGATAATTGGTAGCCGTCCTCTTGGTTAAAATTATTTGGCCTCTTGACGATTTCGATGGATTCTCTTATAAGTCGTGGGAAATATCTTGTTTCCTTGCAAATCACTTTCATCTTTTCTACATCGATAACATGTCCTGGTTCTGATCAAGCATGTTCAGCAATGGCTGACAGTTTGCGTTCTTTATTTTTCTGGGCTCTGCAGTGTTCGCTAATTCTGCAATTGACAGAGCACTTTGTTGGGCCAACATATGATTTTCCACAGCTGCAATCCATCACATATACCCCTTCATATGCTGTAGATTGTAGTTGGTACTTGGAAGGCAATTGTGAGTTTTCCTTACAGTCTTGAAATGTGTTTTTATATTGAATTTCTTAAGAATCCTGGTGTCTTTCCGTGGTGCCGCGGACGTAAGTAATGCATGCATAGGCTGCGGCTCATTCCATGTTGCCGTCTCTTTCCGTTTTTCTTTTTGCCTTATGGATGATTTTCGTTTCATACCCATTCTTCTTTAGAGTCTCCATTAGATGTCGCTCTTCCTGTATCAAGGATTCTTTGTCGGATATTATCGAGGCATGATGGAATAATGTATTTATTACTGCGCTCTTCTGCTGAGGGTGGTGATGAGAATCCGGGTTAAGATAAATATCTGTGTGAGTGGTTTTTCTGTACACAGAATGTCCCAAACTCCCATCACTTTTTCTTGAGATCAAGACGTCAAGAAAAGGAATGCGGCCATTATCTTCGATTTCCATGGTGAACTGAATTGCCGGATGTTACGTATTCAAGTGCCTGAGGAATCCTTTTAGTTTGTCCATGCCGTGGGGCCATATCATGAAGGTGTCATCTACATATCGCACCCATAATGTTGGGGTGAAGTCTGTTTTTTCAAATGATTTTCTTTCAAACTCTTCTAAGTAGATGTTGGCTATTACAGGTGACAGTGGAGACCCCATGGATGCACCCTCTCTTTGTTCATAGAATTGTCCATCCCAAAGGAAATATGAGGTTTTCAGACAGTGTTCCACGAGCCAGGGGAAATCTTTAGGTAGTCCTTGTTTCCCGAGTTCCTCCACAATTTTGATAGAGTCATCAATCGGAACATTTGTGAACAAAGATATCACATCGAAGCTGACCATTATATCAGTGTTGTTTAGCTTAATGGTCTTTAGGATGTCCACGAATTTCCACGAATGTCCACGAGTTCTTTACGTTGTGAGGCGTGAGACCAACATAGGGACAGAGTTCTCATGCGAGTAGCTGAGCCAGATGGTATGTTGGGCTGCCTATAGTGCTGACAATAGGATGTAGAGGAACTCCTTTCTTGTGGATTTTTGGGAGCCCGTAGATGCGCGGTGGTCTGCTTGCCGATGGTAGTATCCTTTTTCTCTTCTCAGGTGGTATAGAAGATTTCTTAATGAGCCCTATGGTGGCGCGTTCCATTTTTGCCATTGGATCCTTCTTAATATTCAGATAGGTCGTCTCAGATAGAAGTTCGGTCATTTTTTCTCTATAGTCTTCTCTGTTGAGTATTACAGTTGCATTCCCTTTATCGGCAGGTAGTACGACGATTTCTTCATTCTCACGAAGTTCCTTCAAAGCATTACGTTCCGCGGCGTTGGTATTTGCGGATGGTGGCCTGACCTTTCTCAGAATCTGCAAGACTTCAATGCGAATGTCATCTGCTTGTTGCTTGGAGATGTTGCGTATTGCTGTTTCGACCCCAACTATCAGCTCTTCAGTTGGAATGGACTTCAGTGCAATGGAAAAATTCAATCCCTTGCCTAGAATTGAATTAGCAGCTTCTGTAAGAGTAAATCTAGAGAGATTTACTACAGCTCTGCTGCACGCCTTCCAAGTACCAAGGACCGACTACAATCTACAGCATATGAAGGAGTAAACGTGATGGATTGCAGCTGTGGAAAATAAGAGCACTAAACGGTGCATGTTGAGTGCACACATCATTCCCTAGCTATCTGCTTTACAAATGCTTGCCTACATTATTAAAATAGGCTAATGAAATGTTCTTTTTTATGAATCACAATATTTTTGTTACTCAACCTTAACCAAAGGCCTCCAATAGAAATCTCTTTTTATATCCTGACTATTTTGAGTTTGGCTTCTGCAAATAAGTCTTCTCTAAATTAAGCGTGCCTAATAATGGTAAACCTAAAACTTTCTATTTACGGCTGAGAAAAAATTCCTACTGAAATAATCCTAGTGAAGTAATGGTACCTCCCTAATTATGGTTAAAAAACCAGCTCTGCACAGGGTAAAACTGCTATGGTTGGTTAAATCATAAAACATTCAGGCAAACGTTGCAACCTTGATGCTCGTAAAGTGATGAAGGTTAATATTTAGCTTGTCTTTGGATATCTATGAGTATAAAAGTGGTGTGCCATTGTGATAAGTTGAACAGTGCTGTGTAATTTATCCCCAAATGATTTGTTTTTAACTTTGTGCGACCACTACATCGGAAGAGAAGAAAAGGCAAAAATGGTGGAAATTGAGACGACAAATTATATTTTACATTTTTACCTATTTCCAAAATTCTTTTGGTGTTTCTAAGGCATACAAAGAGGCCATGAAAGCCACTAGTTACTCTCAGTTGACTGACATTACTTAGTTGACATAATTTACAGGGTAAGGAAGCATGCTAGTGACACAATTGAAAACTAAGAAAGTTATGCTGATGTGTAAAAATGCAAGATGTGTGATTTATGATGATTTTGTAAGATCAGGAGTGAGACGGAAAGGATGAAGAAAGTGAGGAAAGAAAAAAATGTTTCTTTGAAATGTTTAAAACTTTCCTTATAAATCCTTCACTTTTCTGAAAAATAACTAATGTTTCTGATATGCTTATTCTAAACCCCACAGCAACATTCAAATTTGGCGCGGTAATCAGGCAGTATGTTTGGAATTAGCATTTTCTATAAGAGTAATACTTTCAACTTGTGTGGAATGCTCTATAGTAATAATTTAACGATTTTTGAACTTCTGCCTAGTGAATCAAGTTCAGGGAAATCCGCATAAGTAAAATATCTAATTTTTTGTACAACAGTTTCTTATTTCTCTTTGTTGCTTCTTTCAAGTGTTTCGAACCTCCTTTGATAGAATTGTTGATGCAGAAGTCTGTCAAATGTTGGTAGGCTGAGAAATAAAGTTCACAAATTTGGAAGTGTAGCTTAAATGTATATTTAACTCCTATTTGTAAAACAATATAAATTTAAATTAGCTGAATATTTATAAGTCTAAGGTTGAATTAAGTGATTTCATGTTTATGCCAGTGTCCTGAAGGTGATCTTTAATTTTGGCGATTTTTCTATTTTCAGAATGGTATTGATGTTGATATTCAAGTGATATCTGATGACAAAGATGCAAGTGATGAAGATAGTGATTGCATAGTAGAAGGAAGCCAGAAAAATAACGTTACTTTGGAAAGGTAAGATCAATAGGTTTTATTTTATCTTGTGATCAATTGTAGCCTTGTGGTAGTATCATCAGTGGATTATCAAGGTTGAAATATTATTTACTCTAAAAGAAAGCAATACAAATATCTTCAACTTTGCGGCAGAAATAATGTGATGGTAACTACTGGCATAAACATGAAAACACAAGCTAGTGAAATAACTACTCTTCTTGTAGAACTTCATGTAGTCTTTGGGTATGAGAATTTTGGAAACATTCAGAGAAATATGGTTCACCCAGCTCCTCATAAATATTACCACCCTGGATGCAGAGGCAGTGAGCTTCAGGCGAGCAAACCTTGAGAATAGAGAGAGATAGGAAAAACATGGAGGAGATACACTGTGTCCTAGCTCCTCTTGCAGTGTTTGTGTAGATTTTTTTATGTTATTAATATTACAATAATTTATTAGTATCCATGGTTTGGTGGCATTAATGTAGCAGAAAATTATTATACCAACACTGATATTGGAATGTATGAATTCAGTGGTTTATAATTGGTTGTTATGATTTAGTATTATATCTAGCTTTCCTTCTCACAAAGAGAGGAACAATGCTCATGAGATCCTGTTATTTCCAAAGAATCGAGGCAACTGACCTTCCTTTGAAAAATTTGAGTTTATGTGATGGCTAGAACAGCATTTTGAGGGATATATCCACAAAGCCTGTCTCTGAGCCGGCTGTTCAGGACTGGAATGGGAGAAAGAAAATTTCCGTGCACTTTGAGTCCCTGTCAGACCAAAAATGTATAGACCTCAGATTCAACACATTCCCTTACAAAGATCCACTTTTATAATGGAACATGTTCAATGAAATTCACAGTAAACAATAGAGCGTATGAGGTATTGTCACATTGCTCATCGAATTCTGATGACAGTGGCATAACATAACATAAATATGAATTTTTCAATTAATTTTAAATGCATACAAAACTACCTATTTTAATTGCTTTAATTTCTACCTAAATTATTTAATTTAATTAATTAAAATACACAAACTCACATGGCCCTACTAAGATACTTTTTGTTAGGACCTACTTAAATATAATGCCAGCCCTACATGTATCACATGGGGATAAGAAGCGCATAAGAGGCTCATGTGGAAATTTTTCCACACTCAGTGGATGGCCCCTCAAACAACACATACTTTTAGACAGAATTTTACCAGTTAAGATAAATTGGGAGGTGGTTCAATATACACAGTCTCTCTGTTTATTAATTCCTCTGTGATATTAAAAAAATTTTTCATATTTAAAACGTATAGATTGTGAGCAACTCTTAAACTCTCCACATTCCGTAGAATCATACACTAATAGTTCAAGGATAAAGGAAAGGAAGGTAACTTAGTAAGTTGTAAAACCTATTTCCGGGCAGGTATACCTGCCCGGAAAGTGGGAGACCTGGGTTCGAGTCCCAGTCGTGTCGCTATTTTTCACACTTGTTATTCCTAATAGTTCAATTATGTCAACCATGACAAATATGAAAAGCGAGTTACAGATCGAGTGATTGGAAGGAGTGAATGAAGCAAGTACTTCAAGACAGGCATTGGCTGGAATGTGGTAGATAGGAACCTGGAAGCAGTGACAGCTGTAAAACGCTACAATACATATACACATGATTTTAGCAACTGAGTGTAGTGTAGGAGGATTTTTAATTCTAGATCTTTCCCTGAGGTAGTGAAAATTCCTTGTCACCCTGTTAGTTACTTTAAGCAGGAGCAATGAACTTCCTTAAAAACACAATCTATTCACTCACCTTCTCTATTTTCTCATACAACATATATTTTTTCATGCATATGACTGCCTTCAGAGAAACTACTTATATGTCAAATTTAGGTGATATCTCAGCCATAAATGCTTAAAATTCAGACGAACTCCTTTATGTTCAACTATGTTATAAAACCGAGAGGCGATTTTCATGGACTCTAATGGCAATGAATGTTTAGGATCAGCAAAAATATTAATATTTTCTGCAAACTTCTCTGATATTTTTCTAATTATTCATCGTATTCTCAAAAATACAGGATACAACGTTGATGGTTTGATTATGCTTCAAGACATTTTCTTCTCATGCTTCAATTGATTCCTAGGATCTCCGAATTTGTATACACTGGCAATATCCAATATTTTAAAGCAACCTTCTTTTAATTCCACTAGCAGTTTCCGACCATTAACTATGGCAGTAACTAAATCATCATCTTATCAACTATTAATTTTAGAAATAGGTTAGGTGGTGTTTGTAAACTGATAGAAATTTCTAACCATAGTATCACTATATATGCAAGCCTATGGATTATTCTAAATCTTACACAAGACAATCTTAACTTTAGGGGTATAAGTTATCAGTAATCGACGTAGAATCTTCAAGTTACTGTGACAGTGAATGATTGGGGTGTTAAAAATTATGTAATTGCATTTAAAATGTGTATTTTAGTGACATTATAATAGTTGATTGTGCAAGATCATCTTCAAAACTCAATTTATCTTACTTCATCAATGTTCCAAGTTAAAAATTAACAACTGAAACAATTTGGTTATCGTAAGCACAGAGAATAAAATGTTCGTTGGTATTTCTTATGCTCATTTCTCCAGCTAATTTAATCTATGAAATTGATAGCTGCATTGAGGAACAAGAAGTAGCATAGAAAACCATGTATAAGCAAAAGAAACTATTATTGAAGAGGAACTCGATGAATATTAGTTTATGATAGTCAACATTTCTTATTTTTCAAATTTTAGTTGTTGAGTTATTTATTTAGTATAAGCTAATAGTTATGCATTTCATTTAAAAACAAAAGATAGAGAAAGTCTAATTAAATGCACCTTGAACAAATTAAATATATTATAATTCAGATTTTCTGAAGGTCTAATTTCATTTGCATTGATCTATTTTTGATTACTATTTTAAGGGGAAATAAAAACAATTCGAAACATCCTCACAAAGTTCATAGAGTATTATGGTATCTCTGGGATGAATTACGTTACGATTTTCCTTGGGATGAATGAAGTAGTAGTGGATTATATTTAGAACCAAGAAAACTTTAACAGTTAATGTTTAAATCATGGGAATTACTAGAATATCTATTCTCTCATGCAAAGCTTGTTATCATCCATTGGTCACCATTTTTAATGTATTCTTCCATTAACTTTCCGTCTGTTATTTTCCATGTAATTCCTTTTATCTTTATTACTAGTAAACGTCAAGCATGCCGGAACTTAATTTAGTTTAAAAATATATCTATTATCATATATATCTGATCCTCCTAAGCACAAAAAAATTCTGCCNACAAAAATTAAAATAGAGGATTGCAATTCTCCAGTAAATAATAGATCAAAAATTGAAATGATGATGAGCCCACCCCAAGTTCTCAGTCTTAGAACCGTCAAAATAGGTCAGTCAGCATCCAGTCTTGTCTGGCCAATATTCTCATGGACAATAATGAAGAGGAGGGCGATCATAGGAAATTCATTCTTTTGAGAATGCTTTTAAATTAATACAATAAAGAAAAACATCATAAGTAGAAAGAAGACTCTTTGGTATGGTAGAAATTAAACACAAAATTCCAGGTATTTAAGCCAATCATGTGCCAATTTTTATTAGCCCCAACAGGAATTTTTCCCAGCAAACAACTATTAAGTGGGGTTGGATTAATTTATAACCAACTAAAAATTTGATTGGATGACAACAAAATATCCAAATTATTTTTTTTAAGATATAATTCACCAATTTTTAATCTCATGCAGAGATGAGAATAGTTTTCCTGGGGGTTTCCTCATCGTAGAAACACAATGCAGTTTGTTTCAGATCACTAAGGCAAGCCGTTTCTGAGATAAATAGGGAGACGGACAGACATTTGCTTTTTATATATATGATAATTATTCATAGTGAATTTTCTTTCAATTTGCATTCATACAATTCTGGTTAAAAAGCTTACTTGAGGCATTCTGGAATCTTAGGTACCATTCAAATCATGATTATGAATTATTATTATTACTTTCACTCAGCGCATTACTCTGAAAATCATTTTAGCATAATAATGGAAAATATTGGAAATAGAATAATCATTTAATTTTAATGGCACCATAGAGATTTTCATTTGACCTCTCTTTACTGTAATTAAGGTAAGATGACTATATTTTTCATAGCTTTATCTCTTTATCCAGACAAGAGGCAATAGTAGGTAGTATCCAGCTCTAAGTCATAGTTTCTGCCTGATGAAAATCTTAGGAATATCTGTTAATTAATTAGTTGAATAGCCAGCAAAAATATTGTTTGATTCAAAATGTCCTGTCGAACCGGATGTTAGCTAAACCTGCTGTATGCTAGTTACTCTTTCGGTTTTGCCATACTGAACAGTGGGTTTCTCAACCATCCTAAATTGGACTCCTCGTAAAAAGTCCTGAAAGGACATCTACCTCAAAAATAAAGACATGGATATCTTCATTCCTTTAGGGAATACCCACGGTGTAGATTACAAATCGCCGTACCACCATTTCCCATCTCACTTTTGATCGGTTGCTGCCAGTATACCCTTACTTTAGATACCTGCTCAGCAGGGGTGTGGTCAGAAATCCCCATTAGACCTTTTTTTTTAACTTTAATTAAACTTTCACTACCCCATCATAATGTATGACCATCCTCAACATGCTGAAAGGGGGGTTTTTCTCATCAGAATTCATCTTCACCCATTGTCAATTTTATGGTTCCTTTGGGAAAACAGACAACACCTTTCAATAGGCAAAGCAAAAGAAAATGGAAATAATGAGAGGAATGAGAAGGGGATACTACTAGGGCTAGGGTGATGGGGAAAGTCCTCACTTTCCTCTTACAAGGGAAACACCAGACTTGCATAACTGGGATTTGCTTGAGACTTTCAGGGTAGGTTCCCTGCACTAAAATAACATACACTTCATCGAATTTTGACACCAACAATCCTTTGTTTATGCAAAATTAGCATCTGAAAATTTGAGTTAGGCAACCACGCAATACACATACATTACCATGGGTATCGAGAAATTTTCCATGCAGAAAATATTATCTCTCAATTTTTTTGACAAATAACTCAATTTCTAACTTTCGAGATATTATTAACCGTTTTCGTGAATATTTATTCAAATATAAGTTAGATATGTATAGACAGTTCTCAGCTATACATAGGATACACTGTGCAAAAGTAAGTGAAATTAAATGAGAAAAATATTTTCGAGAAATCTTTGCATTCTTATAATTATATTTTTGTCCTTATTTTAAATCATCGATCTTTTAACATAATGTTTATAAGTACTTCGTAATCTATTATGTATAGTCCACACTCAGCAACACATAGAACACATTGTCATCCTAAACCACAAGCGTCATTTGACTTTTAAATATCGTATGGGATCCAACAGAGAATTCCTAGGAAAAGTGAAATTTCGATCCTAGCTACTATAGGGTCAATGCATTATATTATTATTATAGGGTCGATGCATAATAGGGAGCTCAGAATCAGAAAAGTCCAAACCTCCAGTTCAAAATCACCTCTGGATCTGACTCCAGCTCCGATGCTGACAAAATGGTGTGTTAGCAGAATTTTTTGGACTGCTGAAGACAACATAATTTTCCTAAGTTATCCTCAGTTTTGTTGACAAAAACTCAAATTGCAAGCACATCAAATAAATGAGTGGCAGAGAAGATTTTGGTCAGCTGTTAAGTGATTGTTGTATGAGAATCACGGCAGTTAAGGAATTTGTTATTCATCCCCAATTGTCAACCTGTTAAAAACAGCTTCATCATAGGGTGAAATATGACCAATTGAAGTAATAAATGAAGGCACTTTCTTTGTCTGAAATGCTGACAAAAATACGACGAGAAGGCACCCAGTTGTACAAAGCATCCCATCTCCAGCAAAACGATCATGGGCTGCACCGCATAATGTGTTACCCCCAGAATAAAATTACCATATAAAGAGATAACATCTTCTCTCTCACTCTAACCTGCAAACATTCTGTGAACAGATAATAGTGCCATGTAAATTGAGGTTGCAAAAATTTGTTTGCAATACACTGGTGACAGTGAGTAAAAGATATAGGAAATATGAAAGACAGATGTGTACAGATAGAGACACTTTCTACCACACAAACAGTTTATTTGCACTTTCAACATACTTAAACCCGCTTTATAAAGTGAAGTTTTTTTAGTGAAGATGCAAAAGAGTAGGTAGAATACCAATTATTGCATTGGCTTTATAAGTATGACTCAACTGAAATCGACACAAAAATTAAAATAGAGGATTGCAATTCTCCAGTAAATAATAGATCAAAAATTGAAATGATGATGAGCCCACCCCAAGTTCTCAGTCTTAGAACCGTCAAAATAGGTCAGTCAGCATCCAGTCTTGTCTGGCCAATATTCTCATGGACAATAATGAAGAGGAGGGCGATCATAGGAAATTCATTCTTTTGAGAATGCTTTTAAATTAATACAATAAAGAAAAACATCATAAGTAGAAAGAAGACTCTTTGGTATGGTAGAAATTAAACACAAAATTCCAGGTATTTAAGCCAATCATGTGCCAATTTTTATTAGCCCCAACAGGAATTGTTCCCAGCAAACAACTATTAAGTGGGGTTGGATTAATTTATAACCAACTAAAAATTTGATTGGATGACAACAAAATATCCAAATTATTGTTTGTAAGATATAATTCACCAATTTTTAATCTCAACAAATAGTAATAGTCTTACTAATACAAAATTTCCTTTTTATACTTCGCAAATAAAAATTGCTTTCAGCAAATACATTTTCCTAATTTGATTCTGTGACCTCTGAATTACCTTCAGGTCTGAAGAGCATGAGATATTTGACTCCACCTCTGATAAAACCACCTCTGTAATATCCCTAATGTATAAATATCACTGGTTTGTTGTAGTTGGATATGTTATAGCTTAGTTGATTGTCGTCTTTGGTGGCTATTATGTTACAGAAACATTTCTGTGATTTATTTGCCAGATAAATCTATTCCGTTTTGGGCTGTGTATTTGTTGAGTAAAAATTCCGTGAGAAGAGGAAATGTTTTGATGACAGTTTTGTTGTGACCAGTTGAAAGTTTATAAGATGTAGATGTGCTCCTTTTTTCTACATATAATGTTTCTGCAATGTCATAAATATGCAATGTTCGATTGTATGGAGTCTCAGTTACGGGGGGTATCCAATTTCTGTTAAGTCTTGTGAGAGAAACAGCAAATAGAGCATGATAGGAATTTGCTTTCTACTTGAAAGGTTTTTGTCATTAGTTGATGTCTTAGTTTGTAGCTGGACTTTCTCTGTGAAACTGAAATGATGCTATTCATGCCTCTGCTGGAACTATTGTTCCGGTGTGTTATTTTAATAAAACAATACACATCGATTTTTATTTTTCAGAATTTATAATCATTTTCTCGTATAGTTATACTCCTTTGATGGAGGATTCCTGTCTATAACTTGGGAATACCTGAGAATCTAATTAGTATGTTACACACACTCGGTAGTCTTCAAATATTCACATATACTTGTGGCATACAGTGGTATGACTCAATGAACCTACCAACCTATAGCTAAATACTCATCAGGGACATTGGTGCCCAGGGCAAGGGAGCTCTTGTGGTGCCCATTCCAGATGGGAAACAGTTTAACAGTAGTTTTATATTATATCATTATTTTTAAAAAGGCATATGTAAATATGAAAAGGAAAAAAAACAATTTTTCTGAGGAGATCATTCTCTTTGATAAACATAACTTTACTTCACTGATGTTATGGGGTTCCACCAAGTACAGCCTCGACAAATTAATTTTAACCTAATTTTATTTAACTTAAAACTTTCGTGCCCTAGGCAACCTTCTGGCTTGTCCATGTCTTGGGCTCTGATACCTAAATAATGCCATAATGAATCTTTGAGCTGGTTGTTGTCATTTCTGGTACCTTAAAACGGGCTAATAATCACCACATGTCTAATATTTGGATGAAATTAGGTTTATTTATGGATGTGGAACTCCCTGGAAAACTCAGGGAATTTCTTAATGGCTGCATGATGTACACCCTGGTTAATCCCTCCCCATTTTGTTTACTGAGGTATTCTGTCAGTTAGTTGTTCATATCTTTATGTAAGCTTCTGGTTAGTATTTGACTGTTTATTAATTTTATCTAAATTTCTTTAACCTGTGACATGGGAGCGCAAAAATTAGGCTTGTCATATTCTGCTGCCTTTAATTTTTGTGAATTATTCTATGAGATGAGATGATGAAATCAATGAGATGTGCTCAAAACTTGGAGGAATTATATATTTTGTATTGATAAATATTGATTTTAATAACATCAGTGATTTTATTCAGTCTAGTCAGTGATATAACAAATCAGTAAAATATAACGATGTTTTTATTTTCAGGCCATTGGTTAAAGCAAGACCTATCTCACTGGTTGCAAGTGCACTGGTAGGAAGAGAAGTAGCTCAAGTGAGACATTTTGCAGAAACTTTTAATTTGCATTTCAGTCCCCAGTTCAATGGCTTTGAAAATACATCAGATCTGCCATGTACAACTCATGTAGTTACAAAGGAAGATGCAGGTGGAAAAACGTTTTGCACTTTCAAATATCTCTGTGGAATGATATCAGGGTGTTGGATTGTCTCACTAAAATGGGTGATTGACTCATTGGCTGCTAATAAGATTCTTGATGAGGTAAAAATTGAACTGTTGTGAATATGAATTGCTTAGATATTAATCCAATAATTCTCTTATGGTCTGAAATTCACTTGAATTCATATATTTTTACATACTATGAAGGTGATGAAACTTCTAAAAATAGACTTGAATTATTATGATTGTGCTTTTAAATATAAATCTATAGTGTTAAAACAAATTTCACCTAAGGCCAAAGTTCCCTGTAAGCTTTGTGCCTCGGCAGCCACCCATTGTTTTATAATATGCTACCATACAAATGTTCTGTGTGACCTCTATGATTAGTTATGAGTAAATTTCATAGCTGTAGTTTTTACAAATGTCTTTTGTGTTATTGGAAATAAGGAAAAGTGTAGTGGGATTACATAGTTTGTTTTACCTTAAGAAATTAAGATAACTAGCTGATCCCACGCAAATATTTGCACGCATTGTGCATATAATAATAATAATAATAATTTTATTTGTCCCAGGAAACAATAATACAAGGTTATGTTAATAGGACACGTTAATAATTACATCAATCAAAATAGAACAATGAGAATAAAAATGACATGGCAGTGATGGATATCATGTAAAAAGAAAACTAAAGCATAAAATACAATTGATCATAATTACATTCTTTTAAGTTCAAAATACTCTTTGGTGCTATAATAACAATGGGACATTAACAATTTTGATACACTGTCTTTAAATATCACAAAATTCCCCTCATTTTTTATATTATCTGGGAGGTGGTTGTAAAGTTTTATTGCCATTGCCCTTGGTCCTTTTAAGGTCATGGTGTGACTGCTACTTAAAACATGTAAATTTTGACTTTTTCTTGTCTGATGAATATGAATGGAACTGTTCTTGCAAAATTCATCCATGTGTTTTTTAACATACAGAACACTGTTATATATATAGATGCTAGGTACTGTTAGTATACCCAGACTTTTAAAAAGTGGGCGACAGTGGGCACGAAAGTGTTTATTAGTAATTAATCTAACTATCTTTTTTTGGATAGTAAAAATGTCATTTAGTTGTGAAGAGGAACCCCACAAAGTTATACCATATGCTATTCGAGAAACGAAAAGACCATGGTACAATGTAAGCAGTACTTTGAGATTAACAGTGTGTTTCAAAACAGAAATGAGATAAAAAACTGTATTCATTTTTGAGTATAATTGTCCAATATGGTGGTTCCATTTTAAATTTGGGTCTATATGCAGACCAAGAAATTTTAGTGCATCCACCTGTGTAAGATCACCAGGTCCATTAATCGATTCATTTAGAAATTTAGAGACTGCTTTGTTGCTGGGGGAAAAAATCATACTTTGAGTTTTACTTGTGTTTAAAATTAGTTTATTATTCATACACCATTTTAACATGGTCTGAGTGAGAGATTCACTTATGTTAATGAAGTTACTTGGTAATATACTGGATATTAGTATGTTAACATCATCAGCATACATTACTGTTCTAATTTTAGAGTCACCTTTAAAATTTATCGGTAAATCATTTATATAAATAAGGAAGAGCAATAGGCCTAAAATTGACCCTTGGGGAACCCCTTTGGTTATAGTATAGTGATGTATATCCCTGTCCACATTAACTTTGACTATTTCTTAATTGGCTGAGGTTAACTGAGCCGAGCTTCTTATAACTATAAGAATAGAAAGGTGTTAGATATATGAGGATTATTTGACATATACTAGAAGTATATTTACAAGCTTAATAACAACATTTTATGAAGAAGTATTTTTCATCTGAAATTTCATTCAAGAAAAAATTTTTCTTGTGTTGAGATGTGATTTTTGGAAGTCTAGAGATAGTTTGTTTTGCAACGAAATTTGGCAGAGTTAAATATGGAACTTTTACATATGTTTAAATTATAGCCTAGGGTCTGAGTCAGTAGTAAGAAGCTGTTGGTCTGTGTGCCCCATTAATGGCCCATTGGAGTTTTCTCCAGTTCTCAATATAGTCTCATTTTCTTAAGAGCTTTTTTATCCATTTTTATATTACTGTTGTAGTAAATATTACTTCTATAGTTTATGTAATCATTCTTGATATAGCTGACTGAAAAGCTTTGGAGCAACTCTGTGGCATTTTGTAGGAATTTAACAGTTACCTCCCTATAGCCATTTCAATATAAATGAATTTTTTGTTTTTAATTTATTATAGAAACCATATGAATTCTTGGATACCTCTGGAAACAGCAAGACTTACAGAGAACTTCATGGACCAAAAAAGTTATTTAAAGATTTTCAGTTCATTTATAAGGAACCTTTCAGTGTCTTGACTGTACAACAGTTGAAGGTAAAGTATTTCTAGATTTCAGAAGGTTTCAAATTACAGATAAACTGAGAACAAAATTTTTAATTCTTGACAAAAATTTTGAATGCACAAGTTTAATGTTTTTATTGAATCATTATTTCTTGTCTTATACTTTTGAGTGATTGTGAGGTAGTATCTTATTCAATCATCTTTGAAGTTAGTATAATTTCCATCTTTGCTTTACCGAAGATACATTTATTTACAAATAAATGTGCACTAATTCATGTACTAATCTTTCTTGAAAATACTTCAATTTGACTGTGTTCAGTGTTGCATTTAATTATATGTATATCTCAGTGGTACATTGGTGAAGGCTTTAATATTTTATGAAACAATTCATCCACTCTGTATATCTACCTCACATAAGAAATGGAGTCTGACTGAGAGACAAGAATTTCTTTCTTTCAATGTTCAATCCTCTTTCATAGGCCTATGTTTGCATCCTAGGGCTGTAACCTTAAGGTCTCAGCTAGTTGGATTTTTCCTTTTAGAGAATATGTTTTTTCTCTTCATAAATAATTATTAAAATGGATTTAATTGCAGACTTCCTGTTCTGTTAAAGAAATAATGATGATGTCTTTAGGTTTTGTTGCAGAAATCCAGAGAAAACGAACAGAATGTTCAAGCAAATTTTTACTGTTACACAATTATTCAAAAATCCTCCATTAGCTTGAATGATGGCCTCCATACTCACTCTAACAAGGAGAGGCCACGAAATATGCTCTGCTGATTTGAACGAAATATTTTTTTATGCTAGAGGAGGTGAAATGTAGCAAAAGTGAAACAGGGTTCATGTGAATGGGCCTTAGTTTATTTGTAATAAATAATTTTCTTTTCATAATTTTAAGCCATTTTTGGTCAAAGAAGAATCTAGTGTAATCAGCCACTTCATTTTGTAGGAAACACAATAGTAAATTACAGTGAGCTACATCCTTTGTGCTAGCAGCCTTGGAGAGCATCTGTTGTATAGTTAATGTGTATGACTTATGTGGTATGATAAAAAAAGCGGAATTTTAAAATCTTCCCGGCTGTATAATTCCAATTCTCAATTTTTTTTTCTTTTTTTGTGCACTTTTCTTTGTTTTTTGCTCCTAACATACATTGTTAAGGGCAGCTATTTTGAAAGCTTAGTGCATTGTTGGCAGTCCAAAAGGTTACACATGTTTAACTGCGATCGGCAATTCTGTCTTGATCTCCTCAATGTTGCCAAAACGTCATCCTTTCAAGGTTTACATTTACATTTAAGCCCTGCAAACCGCCAATGGCACGTGGCAGGGGGTGTAAAACACCAATATCCCTAACTACCCTGGATAGCTATTAGCTTCTCTGATACTTCGCGGGAAAAATCACCAAAAATATCTATCCGTCCTGGCGACTATTTCCGTGTATCGCTTTTTCGTTTTCTTTCGAAGATTACGTGTGTTACTAGCTGGGATGAGAAAATCAACTATCTCCTCCCCGAGATCCGTAGTGACAAACTTATCGAAAAGCTTCCTACGGTATTCAAGTCTTCTATCACTAAGCGAGTTCCATCCGAGGGATTCTATCATTGCGAAACACTGCTGTCAAATCTGAAATCTCCCTTAACGAACCTAGCTGCCCTACGTTGAACCATCTCAAGATGGGATGTTAATCGTACTTAGGTTTTTTCAGTTATGGTAATAGGAAGCAATCACAGGGGCCATGTCCGGTGAATATGGTAGTTGAAGCATCATAATGGTGTTGGTTTTTGCTAAAAATTCATAAACAAGCAGTGAGGTGTGAGCTGATGCATTATGGGGGTGCAATTGCCACGAATTGTTTCGCCACAGGTCCAATTGTTTTCTTTGGATTGCTTCACGCAAACAATGTATAACTTCCAGGTAACATTCCTTGTTGACCGTATGACCTGGTGGCAAGAACTCATGATGCACTATGCTATTGAAATCAAAGAAAACAGTGATCAGAACCTTCACATTCGATCGAACTTGACATGCTTTTTTCGGTCTTGGATTTTCGACAACTGGGCCTTACTTTTGACATCATACCTGTACACTCATGTTTTGTCACCAGTTTAGTAAGTTCTGGATTGTTATTGCCTTCATTCAGCAACTCTTGCTCAATGTTCATTTGGTGCTGCTTTTGGTAAAAATTCAACAATTTTGGGACAAATTTTGCTGCCTCCCATTTCATGCCAAAAGCATCTGTAAAAATTGCTTGGCATGAGCCAAATAATTTGCCAACCTCATCAGCAACATCTCTGATAGTGATTTGGCAATTGTCCATAGTCAATTTCTTTACCTTTTTGATGTTATCATCGGATGACGATGTGCTGGGACATCCAGGGCGATCGTCATCTTCAGTGTCTTCACGACCCTCTTGAAAACGTTTGTACCACTTGTAAACGCTCGTTTTATTCTTTGAACATTTGCCAAAAGCAACATTTAACATTTCCAATGTGGTGCAGCACTTTATTCCATTTCTAGCTCATAATTTAATGCAAATTCTTTGTTCCATATTTGCGGCATGTCAAAAATCACCAATCACAGTTAAACAGGCTGACAGCTTTTGACAGCTAACAATATACTAAGCTTTCAAAATGGCTCACGGCTAGCTGACCCTTAACAATGTACGTTAGGGGCATGTGTACCAATAAACAGAAAAAAAATTTTGACAATTGGAATTATAGAGCCCGTGATATTTAAAAATTCCTTTTTTTATCACACCACGTATATTGAAGGTCCTCCTCGGCAATTTGATGCATTGTTGGCTCGCTTACATAATCTCCGAATGTGTCAGTAATATCCCTGGGTCCTCAGAAATCTCTTCAGTTTTTTAGAATCACAGCCATTTTGAAGTTAAAAGTGTTTACTAGAAGCTACTTTTTATCAGGCCCCACCACCTGTGAGAATTTAAATGTTTTAGAAACTTGAAATTTGTCTGGATTTTGCTGACACAAGCTGTGTATTTTCTACATGTTAGGGTTTCATGTTTTGAGTATTAATATTTGAGAGTAAATCATATAATAATAATATTCTTTTGTGCAAAAAAAGTGACTTTTTGTGTATTTTTGATTTATGCATTGTATTAAATTTTAAAAACATCTTTTTTCTTGAAAGGATGTAATTGAACTTGGGGGAGGAAAAATCTATGGACCAGAGTCAAAACCACCACAAATCAACAGAAAATATTTGGCCATAGCTGATGCATCAGTTGTAGATTCTAGTAGTGGTTTCTGTAGTAAGTATTCATTATCTGTGTTCTACTATTTTCCTGCTTCAAAATTTTAAATTTTGTTCTCTTTTTTATGCATCATGAATTGTTTCCCACTATGATTCACAGACTTCAAAGGGCCTCAAAAGCACATAAGTAGATTATGTAAGGAAAATATGTTCTGCAACAATGCTGATGTATTATAATTTATGTGTCAATCCCTTAAAACTCTTTTAAAGAATGTGAGCTTCTATTTTTTCTTGTAATTTATTTTACTATAATTTTTTACTTGCTCTACAAATTCCAATATATAGCATTTCAGTATGAACATTTTTTATGCAATTGTTTGAGATTTATATTTATACATTTTTTGTAGAGGCTTTAACTTCTTATTAGATTTGAATAGATAGTGTTGTTAAAAGTGCTTTGACAGCTGAGGCACATATGGGCTTCCACTGGAAATCTAATCCAGGACCGCTTTCATCTAATTATAAGTTGAACTTGCTACCCAATTGGCTATCTGGGAGCCCTTAGTTTGGAATTATCCATACAAAATATATGCTTAGCTAAAACAGTGTGTTAGGATAGCTGATGGGTAAACAGAATTGGTATGTTCTCAACAAACAGGTTGTGTTCTCGTCACAGAAATAGAAAGTTGTGTGATACTAGGAATGAACATTATGGGCAGCTGTGGTTTCCAGTTGGATCTGAAGTGCAGAGTATTGAGGGTGGACAACAAAGAACTGATCTTAAATCCTGAAGAGAGTGCTTCAATATGTGCATTTCTCACCGAGGATACAATTTTAGAAGCATGAAGAGAAACATTTGTGATGGTGCGGTTAGAAGGAATTCCACAGAACGAAAGAACCATTATGTTGGAGCCCAAGAATGATGATGCCCATGTCGGTCGGGAATTTTAGTTGCTAAGCAAAGGATCACAGCTGAAGACAAAGCTCTGATCCTATTAATGTACATCAATTTGTATCCTGTAAAATTGGAAAGAGACGCTATAATAGGAAATTGTGCGACTGTGTCACCAATCCAACATCAGATATGGACAATACAGACCAATTCTTCGACACAGACCCCTTCAAACTAGCCAGCTTAATAGCGGAGATGAGCAATGGCAGATGTATGAAACAAAAGGAACAAATTAAGAATCTGTTCCTTCATATGTTTGATGTGGACGACAGAGTAAAAGGGAGAAGCAACATTGTCCGACACAAAATCAACATGGGATGCGAAACCTATTTGTCAACCGCATAAACACTTCCCGCTGGCAAAATGCGAAGAAGCAGAATGAGTTCTGGAGGAGATGAAAGATGGAGTTCTCAAGACTTCAAAAAGCCCATGGGCCTCTCCAGTTGTCCTGGTAAAGAAAAAGGTTGGATTTACACGCTTTTGCGTGGATTACCGGCAACTCAATAACGTCACACGGAAGGACAGTTATCCATTACCAAGTTTCGATGATACACTGGACATCCTGGCAGGGTCGAAGATATTTTCCACCCTGAACTTGAAAAGTGGGTACTGGCAAGTCGAATTAACCCCTGAGGACAGAGAGGAGACTGCATTTACTCTCAGATCAGGACTATGACAGTTTACAGTGATGCCGATTGGACTGTGCAATGACCCAGCAACCGTTGAGCGGTTGATTGAAAACATCTTGAATGTGCTATCGTGAAAAACCTGCCTAGTGTATTTGGATGACATCATTGTAGTAGGAAAGTTGTTTGACAACCACCTGGACAACATGAGGGTCGTATACCAGAGACTACGACAAGCAGGCTTAAAGCTGAGTCCGAAGAAGTGCTGTTTCTTGTGCCAACAAGTTCGATGCTTGGAACACATTGTTTCTGGAGATGGAATTGCGGTTGATGGTGAGAAGACTAGTGCTATTAAGGACTGGCCGGTACCCCAAGACAAACAGCAATGGAGAAGTTTCCTGGGACTGTGCACCTATTACCAACAGTTCGTGAAAGGGTTGCAAACATTGCCAAACCGCCTACAAGACCAAGGAGGCCAGGAAATTTGAGTGGGGGCAGGAATGTCAAGAAGCCTTTGTAGAGCTTAAAGAGGCATTAATGACATCCCCAATTCTTGGATACCCAAATGAGCAAGGGGTATTCATCGTAGATATGGAGGCAAGCAACTTCGGAATTGGAGGAATTTTGTCCCAAATCCAAGATGGGCAGAAGCAAGTTATCACCTTCTTTAGCAAGACACTCTTGAAGCCTGAGCACAACTATTGCTTGACCAGGCAAGAGCTGTTAGCCGTTGTAAAGTACGTGGAACATTTCTACAAATACCTGTATGGAAAGAAGTTTTTGCTGTGCAGCTCTGAAATGGCTGCTGCAGTTTAAGAATCTGGAGGGGCAAACTGCTAGATAGATCAAGCATCTGCATGAATATGCTTTCCAGATCGAACATTGAGCAGGCTCTCGCCACCTAAACGCTGACGCATTATCAGGGAGGCCCTGCCCAGAAGATTGCAAGCAATGCAACCGGGCAGAAGTAAAGGATGATGAAGCGATTCATGCAACGACTGTCACCGATGAAGCCTGGCAACCTGCTGCATTGTTGCGAGAAAAAAAGGGGACCCAGATTTATGGTTGATACTCGAATGGAAGGAGTCAGGACAGAAACTCAATTGGAACCAAGTGGTGCAGAATACGCAAGCTGCAGTCTTACTGGGTGCAATGGGACTCCATAGTTATCGATGTGGGCGCCCTTCTTAAGCAAGTACTCGAGGTCGATGATGGAGCGGCGCATCGGAAACAGCTTATAGAACCAAGAAGCCGGATATCAGATGTGATGCGACAGCTGCATGATTGCTCCGCAGGGAGTTGGCCTTATTTCAAGGAGTATGCAAAATACTGAACATCAAGAAAACTAGGACGACACTGTTGCACCTGCAGTCCAATGACATGGTGGAAAGGATGAACAGGACCATAAACCGCTATCTATCAAAGGTCGTGTCAGACCATCAGTGAGACTGGGATCAACATCTGCATTTCTTCATGCTGGCTTACTAACTGTAATGCACTAGACTACAAGCCAAAGCCCAGTGAGCATCAAATTTGGCCGTGAGCTAAGACTGCCATGCGATCTTATATTTAGTTGTAAATCTGGCAAAGACCTTGCTGAAGAGAACTTTGTTACAGATCTTCGGCAGTGGATGGATGACATTCATTGCAAGGTGCGTGACAACATTGAGCAAGCGAGTAACAAGATGAAGGATCGGTACGATGTTCAGGCTGAAGATGGAGGTTATCAGGTTGGCAATCTGGTTTGGCTGTTTAATCCCCTATGACATCGTGGATGTTCGCCAATAATGAAGAACAATGATGTGGTTTACCATATCAGAATGTCATCCAGAAGGAAAGCAAAAGTGGTTCACTTCAATCGTTTGGCGCGGTACGCCAGTAACATCAAAGAGGAGCAAATCGCTCAAGTGGAGTCGCAATTGTCATTCGTTGATTTTATGGCCAGCTACGGAGAAAGAAAAAATGCTCGGTTCGGAGTTACCTGTGAAGAAGCACGTGACCTGTTCAGTGTTGGTCCAGATTATGCTATGTCCCACTGTGCATCTGTAGAATTAAGAATGAGCATTGAAAATGCTACCATATTCAAGAAGTTTAGAGACCTGGACAAGTTGAAATACCAGAATCCGGAAGTTGGGAAAGTACTTGCTCTCTACAAGGTGTTCTACTTGGTGACAAAGCAGAAGGCCCACTGGAAACTAACCCACGAGGCAATGTGGAGGACCCTGCAAGCTTTGCAGACCATGTTGATTAGCCGGGTATCTTTAATTGAATGAAATAAAGAAACTTGGTAATTTCCACAGAATATTTCATTCAATGAAATGGCTTTCCACGAAGTACGGCCAGAAACAATTGATTACAGGGTATCTTTAAGTTCACTATCACAAAATTGTGGTACAGATTTGATGGACTTGATTGGCGAATCGTGCAAAATATGTTCGAGGTCCTGTTCAAGGATACTGGAGTCAAGGTTCTGACATGCCATCTCAATCTGAACAAATCAGGGGAACAGAGTAGAAGAGTTGATTGTTACTTTTTAACCAGGGATCAGCCGGAATACACTACCAGTTCTGGGATGGAACAGAGCTAATAAGGGGGCAGTGGAACGAATACCGTTCCGAAGTATTCCAGAAGCGCTCCGCTACGTCACTACATTGTACCCACCCGACATCTCATTGTAACTTTCCAGGCTCCAAGGAATTGCGAGAGTGTGGAGCCAGGTTGTCGGGGGAGGAAGTGACATTAGGCAGGGCGGGCGGGTGCGAGGTTAACCGTGGGATGGGGGGCTGTGACACTTTGTTGCAGACATTCCTGTGAGATAGGATATTGTGTATAGTTGAGTTTGAAATAAATGCTGCGTGAGGGTGACTGTTGCATTTTCTTCTGTATACTCTGTTTCCCTGACATTTCCTGTTTTGGAACGTAACAATAGTATCATTTTAAATATAATATTTTGAATGGAAGCATCTTTTTAGAAAACTGTTGATTCATTTGATAATACACAAGTTAATTTGGCAATTAAAGTCATTAAAATCTACACCAGACTGGTTGTTCCAAATCTGCACCTGGTCTGGGACTCAGGTTTTGGGATACAATGCCATCAGTTGGTCCAGGCTCAGACTAGAAATTTTAGCCTAAGTAGACCTCTAGCATGATATTATGTGGATTCTTTGTGCCATGGAATATTTCAAGATCATCAATCAGTAATTTAGGTAGTAGTAGGAAAACATGGACAGATATGTATGAAATTGTCAGTCAACGATTGCTCTCGTATGAAAAATCAACTCGAGATCAATCTCTCTTGTCACATGTATATTGGGGTGATTTTCATATTATAATTGAGAGGTTAGAAGTTGGGATGTTTTATTTAAAAAGGTATTCATGCTTTTCTCTCCTTGTATGTGGCATTTTATTACATCATCTGAGAATGGTAGGATGAATTTCTTATAGCTTAGTGTAAATCTGCATTGACAGTTCTTGTTCTTTGCATGGTATCAAGCCGTTTTTGAATTCTGTGTTTTCTTTTGATAATATGTGATTCATCATCATATATTTGGCTAAGCAACTTTTTTAATGTCATATTTTGATGTAACAGTTACTGTGTAACACACTCTTCATTTTAATGTATGCCTTAGTTGTTTCTAGGTTCATCATCAACTTGTTTTGTTTTTGGTCATTAATAGCTATATTACTTTATTTGCTTTTTCAGAGTTTCTATTCTATGAGAAAATAGCAGTCTTGTCTTGTGAGTGGGTGCTTGAATGCATAGAAGAATACCGGATCCTCTCCATTTCAAATTATGTCCTCAACATTGACTATGAGTCAGACCCTCTTGAGATTTGTGAGAAACTGTTGGAAATGGGATATGACAAGGATTTAGTCACAATAGAAGAATGAAGTTGATTCATTGTATCTTGGTTGAGGAAATATTTCAAAATTTAGTAATTTTATGCTACCTATCTATTCTTACAAAGGAAAGTTTTTAGAGAATAGAGATATATGGCCCTTACTGTCAATGATAATATAATCATTGTATGTACATTGAAGTTAGAATTCCCTGGATCAAGCATAGAATATTTTTCAATTTGTTAAGATGCAATATTGCCTATTTTTTCATTCTTCATTTGGGAAGTTGCCTGTGTATAATTGTAATTATTTTATATAGTTTGGAGAAGTAGTTTGAGTGCTGCTTGGAAACAAATGATGATACTATTTTAAGAAATTTCTTCCTATAATCATAAAGATTAATGTTGATTCGAAGAAATCCTTATCATTTTCTGCAAAGTCTTAGATATAGTTTATTTAAAGTAGTCTAAATTTTTTTTTCTTGTACATCATGGTTCTACAAAATTAATTAATACCCCATGTAAATAGTATTATAAATCATAACTTCTTGGTTACTGATATTCATGTCTGAAATTTTATCAGTACTATCATCTACTAAATAATTTGACCAAATATGTATATTTTTGTTCTTGTTAACACAATAAACCGAAAATAGCCACTTATGATCAGATTGATTATAAACCTCTGAACTGAGGTCTATGTTTTTCTTATCCAATCATGTGGTGAGGAGGTTTGTTTCTTGTGGTTAACATGTTTGCAACCTTATGCACCTCTTGTGGTCCACTATACAAACACCAAAGATCTCTTCTCATAGAAGTTGTGACCCTTTGGTGATGCAAGTTACATAAGCTTCGGGTTCGGTTTTCATGAGCACACGTCTCTTAATAGGAATCAATTGCCGATATAAGGGAGACATTTCTTAACACGTTCACTGCTCAACAGAAATGTAAAGTCCACCCAATTCCTATATTAAAAAAATTGGAGCTATCCAAAGGCCCAAAGAAAGAGGGAAACTAAACAAAGAGGCCCAGTGGATGTGAGCGGATAGGAAACTGAAGCCTGTGCATGGCCATGGGCCTCCTGAGGGGGTTACTAATGGGCACTGAACGTGTTAAGTAAGGGCTGTTGTTGCAAATAAAAAAACGAAATCAAAATTTTTAAACACTTTAATTTTCATCTTCTATGAACTTGCCTTTACTTCTCTGCGTACTTGCTTTGCTTGTTTAAGCATTTATCATATCATACAACCATAGAGTAATCTTATGGAGGGCTCGCGTCCATGCATCCGAGTGATATACCTTTTTCATGTACTTAGGGATGCAACGACCAGTTGGGGTGGCACGTCGTTGCATCTGCCTTCGTGCAATCTTAGCAGGCCCGATCTGGCAACCACGCAAACAGTTTGAATTTGCCAGCTATTTTTCGTCTAATTTGCTCTATAAGAAACTTCAAGCGGGAAGGTTTTGTAGAAAATAGTGAATGTATTTCCTGTACAAATATAAAACCTCTAAGTTTATAAATAACATAAGAAAAACATTTTTAATTCCGGGCATTATACATTACACGGCACAGCCTGCGATCGTTTAGCTGGAGATGGGATGCTTCATACGATTGGGTGTCTTCTCGTCATATTTTTGTCAGCATTTTGGACAAAGAGAGCACCTTTCTTTATTTCTTCATTAGGTCATATATTACTCTATGATGAAGCTGTTTTTTACCAGACTGACAATTGAGGATGAATAACAAATTCTTTAACTGCAGTGATTCACATACAGCAATTGCTGAACAGCCTACCAAAATCTCTGCTACTTGTTTATTTCATATGTTTGCAATTTGAGTTTTCAACTAAAGAGGCATATTATAATACACACTATAAAGAATGAGGGAAACAAGTGATAAAAATTTACAAAGGAAACTTTGCGAGTGGGGTAGAATCTGAAGAACCTGGTAAAGAGACCAATTTTCTTTTCTTCGAGTACAGAATTCGAACATTTTCACAGTTTTTTGCAAGAGACTATGTATGATCATGTGAGTCAGTTTCAATGTCATAATTGACAAATGTATACCAGAAAGCCAAAAAAGAAGACGGATGTCTCTCCTAGGGAATGCTTATTTATAAAATATAAAATGGTAGATAGCGAAAGAAGCTATAGGAATATCATTGTTTTTATATCCCTTGCTCTACATCACTGGCAACTTTTAGGGTCATTATGTATATTTTGTTAGAGACCCGGGTTCGAGTCACGGTTCCATCAAACTTTTTTCATGTCCGTTACTCCTTGGGAATTTTCCTAGGTGCATGCCTTATCGGGCTCAGTCACCTTAACCCTTTTCCTTGTATATTTTGTTATTTTTTCAATTTCATTTCTTTTTGCAGTTTTTAATATCACAAATAATTTGATAAGCATATTTTATTGTAATAAGCCAAGATAATAATAATACTTATTACAAGCCAATAATAGTTATTATCTTTCCGGTAAATAAATTATTCATCGACAGCGATGTTTTCAAAACAGATTTGTTGTACAATTCACTGGTTTGTGAAAAATGTACTGAAGACTGCCATAAAAATCGTCTCAGATTTTTTTCATATTATAGCAGATAAGGTGGTGAGTAGAATTCAGCTTTGAAAAGAAACATTACAAGGGTGCATTGTAATTACATGTGCTTGCAGGATGCAAAAATTCTCAGTTTAATCAACACTCATTCACGCACTGATATTGCCTTTCTCATATCAGTTAAAAATTGCAGGTCCCACCGATTCTACAGTGAACTTAACTTCACTGCTTGTCAGTCTGCAAAAATTTCTAAACTGCTGCTTTAATTGCTGTAGTAAGGTTTGGTCAGTTCTGGAAGCACGGCTTAATGCAGATGCTTTTCTTTCTGATATTCTTCCTTGTTTTAGAATAAACTAGAATGACTACAGCTGCTGCGATCATTCTTAAGTGAGACGGTATCTTGACTACTCTCAGGAATTCATGCAGTGGACAGGGATTAGAAAGATCTTGAGAGCAATCTCGGCAAGAAGCTCGCCACGTCGCCACTTTCTCACTCTCAGAAGTAGTTATAGTGAAAATCAGCTCTCAAGTGGAACACCGCCTGATAGTGACTCAAGAATTACCCGCATAAAAATTCTCAGGTGGATACGCACCTAAATGCTGTTTTGATTTATATGCAAGTAAAATGTGTTTTACTAGATGAATGTAATGCATCGATCACATTGAGGTGATCCACGATATGTGATTTATCGTTATTGGTACATAATTACATAATTGAGGTTCATACAAGGACAATATGATTTGGGCGATAAATAGGTAGAAAGGGCTCTGCTATCAGTTTTCCAGTCATAATCTAGAACTCAAACAATAAGGAAGACATTGTTGTGACATAGTTTTAGGTGAATGGAATTACAAGAAAGACTTTGCAATTCCATTTATTTATTTGATTGGTATCGCTGTTGCATATCGCAAGGAAAGTTTCGATTAATTACACTTTCATGCATGAATTTCAGCATTAAGATACTGAGGAAATCTCGAAAAACATAGCTAATGAGTTTGAAGTCGTTAATGAGGAGTACAATTCTCTAGATAAATATTGCTGTTATTAAACACATGGAAAATACTCCCTCGTCACATTCAACAAAAAGTGGAGATAACTCTAAATGTTACTGATCATAAATAAATCACGAACAGCCCTATATGGTAATTCTCCGACAACTGTCTTTGAGATTTTTGGGTAAGTCTGCCATACAGCATATCCTAGACCAGCTTAGTTTGAAGATCTTAGTTCACAGAGGCTCACTTTCTCATACAGAAAAGATTATATATGACAATAAAGATGAATACTTCATATCCCATAGTTTAAAGTTGGTATGTAAATTTGGTAGAACGGATAAACAAAGGTGGAAGTGTAAATAAATATTCTAGTGGGCCTCTCTCAAAAAGGATGAACTCTTTGGCACAATTGCTTTCGTAACGTAAATTGTACTGTAAACCTTTACTGTAAAATGAAAGTTTTCAAAAATGATTATTGTCAAATTTCTTTCTCTATGCAAAAGTACGTGCCATTTCCTCTTTAAAAAATACCCAGGGCCATAAGATTAACGTTGTGTTTTCAAGACGTTGGAAGAAGTATATAAGATAAGAAGGCTCCAAGATGTAACCTTAATCCTGGCTGTGCTGTACCCTTCCTCGTTACCGAGTGAGAAAGAATAAGGTAAAGGTAACGCCAATGCCATCTATCGGAGATAAGAGTTGAAAAAAATGATATCAAAACGTCTCATAAGGTTTTCCCTCTATAAGATTACTCTATCATACGACTACTATGTGTTGATGGCCGTTTTCACCTCAACATCACTGTCAAAGTGCTTTCCACCAAGGTAGTGGTTCCCAGACAATTGTGTACAGCATCAACCTTGAAACTCAAAGAAATTTGATGGACAGTGTGTTAATTGTAAATCTTATTTCCTCTCGCTTTTCACATCAACTGCAGTTACCAAATTGTCCATTATGACAGATGGCCACCCTGAGCACAGTTCTTCATGAACCTTATCACAACCTTCCTAAAATTGTCTGACCCAGTTCTGCACTTTACCTTTGCTTATTATAGAACCATACACCTCACAAATCAGACGATGAATTTCCACAGGTAAAATGTTTCTTGCAGTCAAAAACAGTATCACTGACCACATCTACAGGGTGTTTGCTAACCTTCAAAACTCAGAATTTGGCAGGTAACCTAGAAAAAATTCTGTTTATGTTCTTTACAAATGATGGTTCAATGGATTTTGTCTTAGGCTGCATATTCCGGTAAAAATTCTCTAAGGGAAAGAAACATTTTGATGTGAGACCAATTTAAAGCTTATAAGACATAGATATGCTACTTTTTTCTCCGTATAATATTTTAGTTACTACTCAGTTTAGCTACTACTGGAACATCTCAGGGGCATGTCTTGACCCTCCCCCTGTTTAAGGTGTTAAGTGAACTAAATCTTAAAAAGATTCAATTTATAAAAATGTGATGTATAGCAGCCTGATAAGTTTTATCATGAAAGTTATTCAGATTTGTTAAATTTCTGCATAGTGAATGTATTTCTCATCAATTGTATTTTTGCCAGTGATCATTTTCTGAAAATATTTGACTATGATTAACATTTTGTGTATACTTTAATATATGAGGGTTGTCCCAGAAGTACCCAATCTAACAAAGAAGAAGCAAAAATATCATTATTTCTCAACATTGTCTCCTTTTAACCCTTAAAGGTGCAAGAAACTGCAGAAGTTATTTATCCCTTGAAAGTTTGCACAATGCAAATGTTATGCACAATTATCCAGAAAATGAATTTTATTTTGCAAATGTTTTGCTAATGGCTAATTTTTACATGAACATTTTTGGAAGTTTGACATTTTCTTTTTTTAAGTTTAAAGCATTTAGAATAACGTTAAAAATATTTAATTTTTTAAATCCGAGAATTAATTATACGTATCTTTTTATATTTCGCAATTTCCTGAAAAAATTAATATTTTTTTATGTTGAAAATAAAGCATATAAAATTTACAATTCCGTGTCACGAGGATTAGTCTAAGTTTCAGGGGCTCTTGCTCCGCAACTTCCTGTAACCTACTGATTTTACAAGGTGATTATTTGAATTTAAGTTATTAGGTAATATTTATTATGTAAGGATACATACATATGTGTACATATTATTATGATAAACAAGAATTTTCATTTATTTTGATAACCGATTAGAATGTTTGTGCATTATCTAAAAGTAAAAATACAATAAAAAGATATTCAGATGAACAACACGTCTACAATTTTTTATCATTAATGATAGTAAAGAAAATAAGTTATTATAGAACGAGGAAAGAAAAATTCGAATGATAAATATTTATTTATGATATGCTTCCTTTGGTTATTCACAGGAATTCGTATTGTTTTACTTGAGTTTGGTTACTAGAGTTTTACTTGAGTTTTACTATTGGTCTATTAAACTGGCAGCAATAGAGTTTGAAAAGGTTGCAGAGAAAATAGTGATACATTGTGACCAGATTTTAAACTAGGATTAGAGACTATGCAGTAAAGTTGAGTGGGTACTCTACTAAGAATGAAAAAAATGTAATATTGTCCCTAGTGATAAATGTATGATAGAAAAACATTTTTTACATTCTGAAGGTAGCATGTACAAGCCTCTTATTATATGGTACATACAAAATATCACTCTTGGTGATTGAGTAGAATCGATGAGAAACAGCCTCCAAATACAGAGAAACTGCCTCCCTAAAGAGTATGCTGTACCTTTCTTTCATAGGTAATCTAAAAGCAGTAAAGAGCTTCCAATCTTTCTTAACAAAGTGTTAGATTAGAGATCAATTTAAAATGAGAATAATAATATAAAGGGTGAAAATAATAATTTAATCATTTGATATCAAAGCTTGAGATTGTGTTTTAGCTGAGGTATGGGACTAGGGAAGGCAAATTAAAATCCATTTTCAAGGAAAAGATTTATTTAAAGGAACCATGCCTCCCTGAGCTATTTATCTGAGATTACATCCTCCTTTATAAAAGTAGAAATATCCATCAATAAAAACAATGTTGATATACCACCCATAAAATTGGCAGTAGATAAATATTCCTGGCTCATAGAGACAGATTTAAGGGTGATATTTTTGCTACAAAATACCTTAGAAAATTCTCCTCAACTTATGCAGTTGTGCAAATGCTTATACAAAATAAATTTCATATGAAACATTTCAACACACATCAGCATAAAAAACTTGGCTTTTTTGTACCATCACATTCTTCATGCTCCTACATTAAGTACATATATATGCAGTTAATGCTATGTATTTTTCATGTTTTGGAAATAATACTTGAGGAGGAATGGCTCTGGTAAGGAAGCTTCTAAGAAGGAACAAAAACACTGTGAACATATGATGACCCTCTATAGAAAGCAACTAATTCTGGAAAATCGCTTTGAGTTACAGAGTATCAATGCATTCTTGTCTCATTTCAGCAACATAACATTCAAAGCCCTCAGATAACCTATAACTATGACTATATGCTCACAGTCATTGCATAATGCAAGTGAATGAAAGGAAGTTTCAGGAAATTGTTTTCCTAGATAGGTATTCTCTTCTTTTTAACTAAAACCAATATCAGTCAAAAAGTTAATAAGTTAACCTAAGTTAAATTTTTGTTTTTCCTCTTAGAAAATAAATCNATAATTACGTTTTACTCCATTTACATAATCCACTTGATTTGAAGAAGAATTTTCCAATAATATTTAAACTTGTATTTTAATCTGTCATTAAACTTTTTATAGTAAACAGTTAAAGTAAACTACTGTCATTTTAAACAACATCTTTAGAATATTTAAACTGCTAATTTGTAAATTTTCTGTGCTATAGTTTGTAAATTTACATTGATTCTTCTTTTTAACTAAAACCAATATCAGTCAAAAAGTTAATAAGTTAACCTAAGTTAAATTTTTGTTTTTCCTCTTAGAAAATAAATCACTGTTCTAGTTTTATCACATTACACTTGCATTTTTGTAAGATATTTATCCTTAATAATAAGTAATACATATATGAAAAATATAGCTTAAAAAATTAGCGGATTTCATAAAGCAAGTAGCGATGTAGTATCTGAGGTAATGGAAGTTCTTCAACTCGATCTGGCAGTAGTTGTCCCATGTGCTGACGTATAGCAAGTCGACACTGATGCCTTAAGGACAAAGGTTTCGAAGACAGCTGCAGTATTATTGACTTCTGATCTGGTGTCAGTAAAGGTGACCGCCTTATCATCAAAGGATCATATCCTTCAGCTGCTTCAAGTAGAAGAAGAATTTGTGGTCCCTGGCTTGCTGCATGTGTTAAAGAGTTCAATATCCCCAGTGGATGACGAAACTGCGTCTTTATTACTACCTATGGAAACAAATTTGGAGGCCTATATAAGTTTTATAACTGTAAATTTTGTAAAGTATATGATTTATGCATTCTTAAGTTGCTGCTGAAAAATTATATTGAAATATTTGAAGGGCCTTCAAATATGAACACAGAACATAATATCAACTTATAAACTAATATTCAATAAAACAGAAATAAAATGTTTGCAGTTGAATATTTTTCTTTAACATTAGAGTAACTTGCTGTTTAGCATGCCTGGTATGAATTTGCTTAGATTTCATTCTGGGAGTCACATCTTCTATGAATCAAAATTTTAATGCAGTTACTGGTTAGGGAGCTTTTGCATATACAGGGGTGCTCCTGAGAAAAACAGACATGAATGAAGTCTGACAGGACTGGGAAATAAACATAAGCCATTACACAACCTTCTTCCCAGAACATTCAGATATGACATTTGGGAGATTTTGTAGACAAAGGCAAGTGGTTTGTTTGAATGAGCAGCTTTGTCCACTTTCTGGACCTCATAGAGGTTTTGGCTATAAAAAGTGATGGAAGGAGGAACCCCCGATAGGGTAACACAAAGAAATGGTGAAGGTGGTTTTACATGTAAAGGTGTGCACTTGGGAAAAATCCCAAAGAAAAACAGACATGAAAAAAATTTAGACATGAATCTGTGTATTACAGTAAATTTACAGTGAGATTATGGTCAATCATGTTAGCAAAATCATTTTTAGACTTTAGCTTTTAATTAGTAAATGAATCATCCATTCAGGAAAAATTTAGAAATCAGCAGTCATAAGAAACATTTATGTGAGAGGTAATATTGATGACATTTAGAATATTGTTTTATTGGCTGAGAAAGCAAACATCATGCAAAGTACTTACTCTAGCACCATATCTCATCAGCAGGTTTAGCACAAGTGGACAGGGATTTTCATTTGAAGCCAAATACTCTGCCAAGACTGGTCGTAAATTTGGACCACCATCTCCACTGTCAACTATTAGGTTAGGGTCTGCTTTTCCCATTCCTAGAAGTAAATGCAGGATTTCTGCACAATGGGGCACTCCATCGGTGCAGGCAACATGCAAGGGAGTACCAATCACTCTTGCTGGCATATTTGCATCTGCTCCTAAAATTAGAGAAGAATAAATATTTTTCAACCAATTACAAATATTTGAAATTTCACCAAGAATTTTGAAATAATTTTGTAATGTTATAGCAATATTTATATTTGTCCTTTTTGATGGTATTTTATTGAATAATGGTAAAAAATTGAATACTCTCTCTCTCCAATGGCGCTATAGCCCTAGTTGAAGAAAAATTGAATACTCTCTCTTGAGAAAATTCTGCAGTCTCCATCAACCTCAAGTTAAAAAATTTGATATTTTACTTAATTTTCTAATTTGGATTACATTTATAATGTTCAATCGCTAATGTATATAATAAAGATACTACTTACAAGAGAAATGAGATTTCTGTCCAGTCATTAATACTTTACACTGTAAAGCAAGTTATCTTTCCAATAGCTATCAATAGTTGTACTTATCAATGAATAATATTTACTTGCTCATGAAAAGTAAAATCTAGAATTAATTTAGAAATCATTAAATTCTTGAAATACACGGGATTGATTACACTGGTGATGACTAAAGGTAAATGCATAGTAAAATAAGGTTTATTTTCCTAGAATAAACTATCATGACTTCCACATAATGGGAAGTCACAATATAAAAATCTCTGGATGATTTAAGGCTTCAACTGTGAAAAGGTGAGGAGTTATGCAAAGTTGCTTATATCGGTTCTTCAATATGAATATCATACCTGCTTCTAGAAGAAGTCTCACTATCTCTGGATCTCCTCGAAGTACAGCCAAATGTAAAGGAGTAGGCCTTCCATAATCAGGACCAAAAGAAGCTCTTGCTCCTTGACGAAGAAGTAGATTTACAGTTGCTACATTGCCAGAGAGTACTGCATAATGCAGCACTGTTCGGAGATCATTTCGTTCATCTGTGCAAGCATTCACATCAGCACCAAAGGAGATCAGAAGCAGTACAGACTCTATACCCTGAATGAAATGCATTTTGAATTCAAATCAAGATGTCTGTTTTATGTAATTTTCTAAACAATAGGGTCAAACTTTTTTTACAGTAAGCAGTTAATTATAACTTTATATTGAGCATTAGATTTTGAAAGAGGATTCATGAATGTCTGATTTTATTCCCTGAGTTAATTGAATGAATTCTTTTCTACTACAAAAGCTGCTCTACTCATGAGTACTTATTCTTTATCGTTATATTAAGAAAATCTCAAATATTTAATAAAGTAAATTTGCTTATCTCTAAAGTATCTAATTGTAAGTACTTGTTTATGAGGACTATATTATATTCTGCTCACTTATTAAATAACATTCATGCTATTTAGCTTTGATTTTACAACCTACACAAACTGAAGTGGTCTAATTTATAATTTATACAGAGAATCTGATTATGATATTTTCATATCAATAGCTGCCAAGTATTTTATGGTCAATGAAGAAAACTCACACTGCTGACATATAATTTGTGCTGCAAGATGGTGGGGAAAATTTCTATATAGTCATTTCATTGTGAAAGATAAGAGAAAAATCTTTTCTACACTAATGGTTCACTATAGATCATAGTTTGGCATGAATTATGATATGTAAATATCTGAGTAAGGAGATGAAGCTCAGATACATTTTCTCACCTGTGGAAGTCTGGCAGCTTTCATCAAAGGCGTGAGTCCTGCTCTGTCTCTGGTATCTGGGTCAGCACCATAAGTCAACAAAAGATGAAGAACCTCTACTTGCATTGGAGGGACTAAGTTTATTTCTGCACCAAAGAAATATCTTCTATTAGGATCTGCACCTGCTTCAAGTAGCATTCTGGCCACCTAAGAAAGAATTTGATAGTTTCACATCTGATACAACTGACAGTGTTCACACCAGTTGTTTTTTTACATTACTTATTGTAGATTACCTCTAGATTGCCATTCTTAATGGCTAAGCGAAGGGGTTCATCACATAATTCAGTTCTTGGGAAGAGTTTTTCCTCAACATATACAGAAACTTCAGGCACTTCAGCTTCCTCAGTCTGAAATGGATAGAACAGTATTGCTGTTGTCATAAATTCTGAATGAATTAGACAAGAAACCATAGTGAATTTGGGTCACTATCCATCACACCAAGTGAGTGAATATTAAACCAAAAATTCTGTAAACAAAAATGTTGATGGGTGCGTGTTAAACTCAAATATCTGCAGTGGAATGCATGATTCTTCAGATTTTGAAGATGAAATATTTTTAAAATGTCAAGTTTATTCACATAAATTAAATATTAATAACAACTCTATGTAAGAAGCTATAAGAAAATGTATCAATTTGTTTCAGAATTTTAAGCAGTAATACTTATTCAATTGGCAGATCTTCCTTAGATTTTAGTAAAAATATTTGAAACATAAAAAGTTAAAAAAAAACCATTCCATGACCTCTTTTTATATTGGCTGAGGTGCATTTATTATCTCAAGAGACCCTAAAGATGAAAAGTATACCTCATTTTCTTCCTCATTTCCATTTTCTCTTTCAAAATCTTCAATTTCTTCATTCCCATTTAAATCTCTTCGTCTCCTTTCCTCATCTTCTTCATTTTCTTCATCCATCAGACGGCTCCTTCCTCCTAGACGTCTACCTCCTAGACGATGCCCTTGTCGGGGAGATGGTGGCGGGAAGTTGACTGAAGCGCCATGCTCTATCAAAAGAGCCACAAGATCAGTCGAACCATGCTCTGCTGCAAGATGGAGGGCAGTGTACCCACAATCATCACGTGCATCAACTTCAGCTCCCCTGGTGAGGAGCAATTTTACAGCCTCTGAATAATGCTTCCAAACTGCATAATGAAGTGGGCGTAAACCCTGCATTGAATATAATAAAATCATCAGTGATGCACCAGATGAGACATTTTGTATACTTAATATGTAAGCATGGCTTGAGAATGTGAAAATAAGTTTCATAATTTTTAGTCTCTAATTAAATGGTGATGATTCAAAATTCAATGTCAGCAGACATAACATTTTTTATTGTCTTGCTTTCTCATATCAATATATCTCTTCAGACGAGATATTTTACTGCTTCTATATGATTTAGAAGTATTAATGATGTTCAAAGTATTTACTTATGGTGGCTATACTTGATCGATTCCTTCTAATTGCTAAATTTTCTTTACTTCTTAAGGTTAGAATTACCCTTTCCCAAAAGCAAACCTATATTATATATATTGAAAATCAGTGTGGCTCTAATGGAATGCTTGATGAAACCCAGTCTTTTAAAATCTACATATGAAAATTATGGACTGGTTTTTTTCAAAAGGATTGAAATTTTTATTTTCCATGATTTTCCTAAATTTCCTTTTGTTCTCTTTTTCAGATGCCTGCCAATTGTTGAGATCCTTTCTTTAAGGCTATAATCTCTTGTAAATTTCGGTAATTTCGATATGAATACAAAAATCATGAGATCAATAACAAACACAATGATAATATCTGGTAATTAACTTGAAGTTCGACATTCTCCATAAAATTAACACCAGAGTCCCTGTGCATTTAAACTCTTTTGTTACCTATGCTTCTTTGCCATAATATTTAACTTAATCTAGTCAAAATTTTCATCGAAAGAAAGAGCTATGTATAATGATCGAATCGCTTTTTCATGTCATTACATTATGTCATCACTTTTATTCCATTTTTTGTAAGCCTGTTGCCAGAAAAATGCGAATTGGTTCATGAAGTAACAGTTAGTTATAATAAATGTTTTAAATTTTAGTTAGTTATAATAAATGTTTTAAATAATTTCTAATCTGGCAAAGTTCTTTAACTATTTTTTACTAGTTCACTTTTCTCTGACATGACAAATTTCTGTTTAACTACATAGTTAATTTGTATCTACATTCTTCCGTATTCACTGCTCGGGACTGTCTCGTGGATAACGTGAACAAATTGCGTACGTAATAGAGCTAGGTACCAAGACAAGAAAAACATTTCACCTGCGTAACGACTCCATTTGCTTTAGCTCCACAGGCCAATAGGATGCGGATATCGTCCAATGGCGCCATTCTCACTATACTGTCGGCCAACTCCCGCTGTAGCGGATTTGTAATGCATTCGGTGGGCATGGTTGAATGCAGAAGCGCCGCTTCTAGTTCCCGATCAATGGTTCTTCTTCACCTCCCACAGTATGTTGAGACGTTCCTTCTTCTCCTTTGAGATTGTAGTTTCTTGATACGAACCTGAGAGATAACACGGATAGTATTTTATTTCTTTGATCTTAATTGTTTGTTGCGGTTTAAATGACAAAATCAATTTTCACTACACTTTGATCATGGATGATCTAATATAAAATGTATTACACAATTACTCTAAATTTCATTTCTTATCTTAGTCAGTTACGATAAAGGTTTTAAACCATTTCTAATCTGGTAAAGTAATTTCAAAGGCAATTCATTTCTGAAAACCTATTCTAATTTTGTATTTTGCGTTGGAAAATATAATTATTTTCTACATAATATATCGTTCATCAGTTTTCTTTCACATATATTGTACTTAATTTTGTCTTATTCTGGTTATCTACGTATTTCTAGACCATCATTTCTAGATCTGCTATCAAAGGAGACAGGCGAGATTTTCTCTTGCATCTGAGTACACCTGCTGAGAATCCAACCGTAGTCGAATCTGCGTCACCCCTTTGCCGCGAGGCGTTCTCATATTTAGTGCTTTCTTGAGTGCAGAGATATCAGAAACCATTCGCGGTTGATTTAGCTAGCTTGGTATGAAATGGTGCTACCGTGGTAAGAAGTCGATGATGCATTGATTTCATTGATTGATTCATTGCATTGATTGAATGGGCAATAGTTAAAAATGTCTCTTTCATGAGTGAGAGAATGTTTGAGGAGTTGGGGAATGGAATGGACCATTGGTTAGAAGTTCTTCACAATCTCTAAGATAACTCTTTCTCTCTGCACCGGAAGATCGCACAAAAAGGCTCCGCTTAAGTTTGTATCCCTATCGTTCTGATGACGTTGGCAACTAATACAGCAACTAATCGTATTCGTAGGTTTCCTTAAAGGGGTTGTGGTAGTTGAATATGCATACATTATAGTTTCTTCGAAATTTTATAAATTAACTGGAACAATTCTTTATATGGAAGAATACTTCATAAGTTGCTCTTTAATGCATTTGGGATTTGTTTTCAAATCAAGTATCTCTCAAGAGTAGCGAAAATAGCCGCATTCGAACATCTTTCTGCAGGTGAATGTATGTCGACATTCCTCACGAATCCAGTGCGAGAGTACAGAATTGGAACATTCTCAAGTGAGATTGAAGTCTGAAGGGCTTAATATCTTCCAGCTTGAAGTGAAATACAAATCCAAGCACTTGAAATGTCATCGTTCTGTATCCTTCAGCTCTCTCTGACTTCATCCCGTTGGAGGCTAACTACTTTAAAGAACTATTTTTGTCACTAAATTATTTATGATGGAAACGGAAAATAGGTTTGTTAATACCCAAAATTTTCAAGGTCGAGACTTAATTCGCCCATGAAAAACTCTTCGCTGCTTGCAGGCGGCCGTCTATTAATAACGCATCCCGGAACACCTTCGACAAAGTTAATGCGAAGTAGTGGAAGCGATGAGGTTATCGACTGAGCTGTGGTGAGCTAAAACAAGATCTGAAGGCGACTGTTTTGACAGTTGATGGATATTCGCGGATGTTCGTGGCGTAGGTCTGCGCGGACGTTGTTTTTCTCTTATTTTCGGAAATCTTTGAGTGAAAGCAATAGAGCATGTCCTCTCAGGCATGAAAATGATTTTCTCTTCTAATGATTCCGGTCTGTTCACATATTCTTAACTCGTTTCTGTCTTTCTTATTGCTCCGAAAAATAGGGCTATGCTTGGTAGGACACTTCATTTTGCCTAATATACTTGCACGTTCGAAGCCATTGAACTCACATTTTTATCTGCTAATGCTTTGTGGATAAACTACAGAATGGAAGAGTTGAAAGTATTCTTTAATTGAAGGGAATAGTCCTAATCGCTAGGAAAAAAATTATATTTTTAGATATCGGTAGAGTAAAAGTTGTTTTTCCTCTCTAAACGAATAGGAAGAAATCTAAAATATCTCTGCGATTGATAATGGCTGTACGTAAACGAATTACGAGTAAATTTTTTTTCCTTTTTAACAAATTCTCATTCTCGCCTGGTCTATGCACATAGGGATTTTATGTTGCCAGCCTTATAGACATTTACTAATTTTCTTGTAATTTTTGATAACTTATATAGCAATGAATTGCAATTATTATTAACTCTATAACTTCGGTACTTAACTTTATAAATAATTACGTTTTACTCCATTTACATAATCCACTTGATTTGAAGAAGAATTTTCCAATAATATTTAAACTTGTATTTTAATCTGTCATTAAACTTTTTATAGTAAACAGTTAAAGTAAACTACTGTCATTTTAAACAACATCTTTAGAATATTTAAACTGCTAATTTGTAAATTTTCTGTGCTATAGTTTGTAAATTTACATTGATATCACAGCTCTTTTTTCTTTTACGTTACAAATTTAATTATAAAGGCTTTTCGTCTAATTTCTTTGTCATATTTGAGTCGGATAAATGGAAGATGAGACTTTCCAGTCTCAATTCGAATGAAGTCCTTCGGCTGTCCTTAGTTATCTCTAACAGATCCTATTGCAGAATAAATATCTTCTAGGCTAAAACTATATTTAAAATTGTCAGGCTCATAGTAATGGATCAAATACGGGCAATAAATGGCGCCAAAAATGCTTAAATTAGTGTAAACTTTTTAATGATCTTTCGTGAGAAGGAAAAAATCAAAACTTCCATAGATGTTTATATAAGACTTTGATGTTGATTTTGTGATGGAAAAGCTTTCCTCTCTAGAGATATCAAGGAGACTCAATCCTTCGAGTCTAAGGCTTTGACGGAGTTTAGCAGCAGGCGATAGAAATTAGCCTACACCAGGGAGAGATTTAACTGACGGCAAACGCCTGTTATATCTCCACTTCTTAGCATTCGGATGGCTGCTTAAAAATACTCGTGATGGATACTCCACTCGCCGCGTTCCGCTGACGGAAAAGAAGATCTGCGTTGACAAAGGCAAAAAGTGAAAATTTTCCGCGAAGTCGATTTCCTTGCCAAACAGAACAGCGCCAAATGTTGCCTATCTCTCTTCCTTGAAATTTCCGTCCATTGCAGCGCTTGACTTTTACTAGCGACTCTAATGCTGGTATCATCTCACATCACAGCGTCTCAGCTAAAGGGAATGAAGAAAATATCCGTGATAAATTCCACTCGCTAAAAAGATCATTAGTCCCTTTGATTCTCACTGGGTCCATTTACAGCCCCCAAATGTGCTTCATTTACTTAACATGTCTCCTTTTCTCCCCTCTTCCCAACTCATCTCTATTTCGAAAATGGACAGCAAGCGCCTCTTTTTAATCGTAATTTGTCAATATCAATATTAGTACAGATCGCACTGGATGGTTTCGGCTTTCCCTTTAAGGAATTCCATAATAACACAAATTGGTTACAAGAATATTTACTTCTACCATCCACAAGCAATTTTAAGAAATGCGACAGTGTAAATAAATAATACTTGTAACTATTTTTTGTTATTACAAATTATCAAGACACTAATAGAGATTAAAAATAACGATTACATCGGATTGTTGTCGTGATATCATATCTAAAGTGGTTGCTTAATGTGAAACAATTTTCCTGACTTATGAAAACATCTCTACGAGCATCGGCAATGAAAACGGAAGAGTTTTCCTCACTACGATTTCGTTTGTTTTAGTGGAAGATTCATTGTTTTTTCAAAGATAACGCACTAGTTGCATGGTTTTCTAACGATTATGAATTTTATAGTTTAAATATCTTCCTATCTAAAATTTTAATTTGGTTGGTTTATATGTCACGTTATTCCGCGCGGTTAGGAAGGAAATAAAAGCAGCGCACAGAGCGCAGTATAGTTTTCGTAATCATTATACCAAGTTTAGTTCAATCCTCCCTCGTCAACTTTTTTGTGAAACATAATTTGAACGTGGCCCACTGCCAGGAACAGAACAAAGGCGCAGCACCGATATGATGGTTAAGCTCAATAAATCTCTCTCCTTTAAAATATAATCATTCTACTAATCAGGTCTAGTTCATGCAGAAATACTCACAATATAACAGACTAAAAAGGTTAAAATAATTATCATGAGAAATCCTTGGCAACTGATACCGCAAATGATTATCTGCAATTGATTTTGTTGTACTAAATACGATTTCTTAAAGATCTATTCGATTTTGACTCGGCCAGTTGGCATTGTTTTGTTGTACTATGATACCTCGGCTAACGAGTGACCCTGCTAACGAATTATCCGGCTAAAGAAGATTTTTTATGCTATTTTTCGGACTTGGCTAACGAATGTTTTAGTGGATCACGCGCTAACATAAAGCAGCAAACACGAACGGTCGCGCCATTCCAGTACCTTATGTTTCCCGTCTATATGTGTGGCAAAGAAATGAGCTGACTACATCACTTGGGAGACGCCGGTGTTTTCCGTAATTTAACGCTTTCAATCTTATTGTTACATGCCACGCCTTCTTAAACGTCATTATTTATTGAATAATTTATTTTTAGGTTCAAACGAAATTACCAAAGGAAACAAGGATTAAAAACACGCTAACGGTGAAGGAGAGGTCAAAAAGGAGAAACACTTTATTATATAGAATAAAATATTAAATTCCGCACGATTTGCGAATTTTACTATAAATATTCCAATAACGTGAAATTTTAACGTAATATCAGGAGCATAATAAAAATTCGCCGACCCAGACCATCGTAAACATACGCCGCGGTGCATCGAATGAGCACTCCCTTATGATTGAGCACCATTCTCATACATCAGCCCGAATTTAGGAACCTAAAAACTTTCAATGGCCTTATTTCGGGAAAAATCCTCCTTTTGCCCACTAGTAGAGTAATTTTGAAGTAGTTTTATATTATAGTTTTTATATTCTCGTCCGAAAAGCGGCTTAATTTATTTTAAACAATTATGTAGAAAAGTCCATTTTCCTCAAATTGTTGGCTCCTTTCATTATGGCACATAGTCATTCCTTTTTAATTTTAATTTTCCATACTAGAATTCCGAAGAGTGAACTGGTAAGGATAAAAAAAAAGATTATTCATCAGTATTTTCCGTCGCCGAAAGACACGTCCGTTCTAATATTTTCCCCTCTTTTATATTTCCGGTTCTTAAAGCCAACTTTTTTTCCTTTCTCTTCCGCTTTTTCCCTACCTTCTTCCCTCCCTCCCAATCTCTCTTTCCCCTCCCGTCGCTTAAAAGCGGAGTCTATTCGTGAACGGGCGATAAACGCCTCGGCTACTTTAAAAACGCGGGGATTCCCCGCTTTCCAGGAAGTATCCGTCAAAATAGGGAACGATTCTATTTAGAAAGACCTTGCGCAGTTTTTCGCGGAGCAAAATAGAATCTTTCAGCTATTGTTGGAGCCACGCTTCCACCGCGAGTGTTATTACTCCCAAGTTAGACACCTCAACCGCAAATTCGCTGTATGAGAAGCGAGATTTTTGCATTTTCAGACCGCTCGAATGGATCGAATGTTACATCCGTGCGTAGAAGATACGCAGTTTTGAGCTTGTTTCAGCCTGAGAAAATTTTCCACCATTAGAAACAATTAGAATTTCTATAATTATTAGAATTAAGACAAAGGAATTGAGTTTCTACGGTTAATTTCGAATTTCCGAAGTCAAACATTGTGGTTCTCTTCTTTCAAGAAGTTACTTCGGAAAAATGTTGTCCCATCATCTGACTTCAGTCACACCAAATTAGGTTTATTGGTTAGATATTATAGAAGAAGAATGGAAAGTCTTTTATACTCGATGATATTAAGAATATCACTCAGTTAAACTGAAAAAAGGAATTAAGTTGAGTACATACATACAAGCAAAATACTCAGAAACTTAAAGAAATGCTGGATTTTTTTTTCAACTTTCGTAAATAGCTACTTAAATCCTCCTTCATAATCTCTTAAGTCGTCTAATTTTGGAGATAAATATCTGTTTGGCATTTGATCTTTTTGTCATGCATCTACCACTCTGCTATCATTGAATTCGTAAGTTTCCGTTATTGAAAGCCAAAATTCAAGCAAACGCACGTCTGTGCTTATGTAACAGGAATAGACATAACCATGCGATTTGTTAATCCTTGGATTCAATAAACAAGAAGAGGTCCTGGCAGATTGAAAAGCAAGTTTACGCTACGCTCACGACCCGTTTAGTACATCTTTAAATCCGAATAGGCGCCCTCTAATTAAGCAGTGATTGGTTATTATACGGAGGTAAGAGGTTTTATCTCTAAATTTTGATCGGTGAATGAACGATTAGGAAGAACGAGTATACTGTTGGTTCTTTTGTTTCTGAAGTTTGCGCCACAGCATTTGCATTTAAATTTAGAAGCTTCGTGAAGAATCTCGCTTCAAGAAACTTTTCTGAAGCTAAAAGAAAGGTTGTGATGAATACCCCGTGCGAGGCAAAATTATCTGATCTATATCAAAACAAAGTGTGGGATAGACTCGTTTGGCGTGAGGACCAAGGCGTAGGAGAGAAAATGTTGTGAAAGTAAACCTCCGAACATCAACGACGGAACCGTCAGAACAGAAGGCGGACGTCGAAGTCATACGGAGTAACTCAACGTCGAAGACTGAAGACGATACCATTTCCTCATTCTGGCAAAATTTGTAACTAATCAAGAGATATAATACATTTTAAATCAATAGAGAAATCAGTTTCACTTGATCTACATCTTGCGAAACCGCTGAAAGAGATAGGTTGATGTATATGTCTTGGCAGCGTTCGTCTGAAATAGGCTTCGCTGTAGGTTGGGTCAGAATCGTACAGTGTCTTAAGGTTGATATGGAATTCTTGGTAGCCTTCCAGTGTTTGCTCTTTTCGGTATGTTTTTCGAGAGAGAGATCTCCAGCGTAAATAAATGGCTTTCCTCATTGCCGGCGTCGTTATAAGGTGAAAGAGCTACCCTTCCAGGACCAGTTTTCCGTCATACATCTTCTCTGATTATTGTAATTAAAAATAATTCTAGTTGCGTTTGAATTCGAGTAATATAGTTGCGATATCTTTTTAATTAATTCTGTTAGCAACTCGAGATACTTTATAAATACCCATCATATAATTTACAATTCAAAACACACTTTGATTTAAAGAGTAAAGCTGCGTAAGTGTTTCAGATCAGCTGCTCATATGATACCTTTCAATTTATTTAGTCTCTCGCGGTTATTATCAACTAGTATAAACAATACTTTGTATGAACGCCAATGTATCTTACGCATTTAATTTCTTATGTATTTACGTCAGTATTAGAAAATATCGAAAGAAGAGGACGCTTTAGTGACCCTCCTATAATCACAATTTAAGATGCGCCTTTAACCGAGAGATTCGCTGAATTTGATGCAATTATGTGTCTTTTGGGATGATCATTACTTTGTCTGAATAGCTACACATTTAAGATATCTTTAATTAACATAGTTGGCTCCTGGATATACAAGTGGGTAGAACGTTCGTATTTGATGAAAGCGGTCCCGGGTTCGATTTCGGGTGGGCAATCATGTGTGTGAAATGACCTTAGCTGTCGATGCACTTTTAACGACACTACTAGTTAACAGAAACTGTGTATCGCCGAGGTAAAAACATCGTGACAGAAATAACTTTGGGTAGTCGTAATGGTTAATCAGAAATTAAAGTATTGGTATATACTGAAAACACTGCCAATATAAATACGTACTAGATATTTTGCAAAAAGATAATATTCGACGCAAAGGTATGATTATCAGGTGGATGAGCATTAGTGGTAGCTAGGTACTGAAACTTTTCTTAATAATTTGAAATTTCCCGAGGAGGCCGTCATTTACTGGCATTTCAAAATGCGTGCTAATGTTAAACAAAACTAGTTTTAAGACAACAAGAAATTTTATAACATTTTATCTTGAAGATGGCTATTAATATCCAAAACTAGTCGCCGACAAAACTTATACTGTTTATTAGTAAAAGTTATAAAACCCCTTGTTGTCTTAAAACTGTGTTGCATTCAACGATCTCTCTTACAAATTTGACATCTGTTAAGCTTTGTCACAAAATATTCTCTTGATCTATCAAGTTAAATAGAGATATGGAGATATCTAGTTCTAGCGAGATTGCATCAATGTTCAAAGGAGAAGCGAAAAATGTTACAAAATAGTTATATAAAAATATATTTTTTGAAAACAACCTTCAAATTTTCAGTAAAAGATGGTAGAATCATGCACACCTTTCAAAGTTATGCATGAGAGATTGCTGTTTTTATTACATTTCACGCAGAAATATTTTACAAGAGAAGTAACATTTGATATGAAAAATATGCGAAAATTTCATGTTTGCATTGAGAAGTCTCCGTTACTTCCTCCAAGGAAGTGTTGTCCTTTATTGATATCGTCAGCTGAGATCAATGTCCTGATTAGAAAACAAGAGACCGGAGCGCTAAAACGTGGGTGTTTAGGAAGGATTCCAACGGCCAACTCATTCTTTGAACGCAAAGTTGTAAACACTGCATTTTATTTCTTTTTTGTGATCAGTGTGAGAAAAAAACGTATTTTAGCACGAATGAAGTGATGTAGAAAATACAGTTTTGGATGTAATCATATTTCTTGCACAATTAATTTAAAGCTTTTAATTTATAGAAATCATAGGTTTTTAGCATAGCTATCACTCAAGAATTCTTTTTCTAATAATCGTAATACTTGGACCAAATGTTACATTCCTATTGCAATATGAGATGCTACTGACAATCCAAAATCATGGTTCTCCTGTGGATCAATCGTCTTCCCATCTTTTTTACTTCTAAATCGCACTGTCACGTCTTCGCAAAATGTTTTAGTTGGAATAATAACAGGTTCGTAAGAATATTTTTTCACGTCTCCATTTTGTATTTTTTCGCCCACATTTCAAGATCATAGCACATGAAAGGTTTAATCTGTAATGGAATGTAATGAAAGAATTCCTCAATTAAAATATATATTGTAAGCCTAGAAGTCAACCCAAGTATCTCACCTTCTAGCACCGTTAAAATTTTATAAGAGTTGATTCCCAGGAATTGAATTATATGAAACATAAATATGAATGTACTGCCATAACCTTCTGCTTGTTATTTCTGATTGTTTATTTGCATTCTCCAAGGCAAAAATTACGTTGAAATAGGCGACCCCAAAAAAGAGCAAAGGAAGAAAAAAGAATAAGAAAAGCATATCTAGTAATTTAGATTGATAAGCCATTTTATTACATTGTGTTCTAGAATTTCGTATTCACCGAAGCCGTAAACCTATTTAGAACGTACATCATATTTAGCTATTTAAAAATTATTCCATTTTAGGCCCGTATGGAATAATAGATCTCCAAATTATCGTACTATCAGCCTAAATCTCAGATAATGAATATCTCCTATCCTCCGGACTCCGGATTTCGAGTAAAATGTTCTCATCTCCCATTAATATCATTAGAAAAATTCACCTTTTGGCTCATGATAAGCTGTTACATCTCGGCGGGAAATTCCTTTTCCGAAAATTTTATCTTTTCTCCCGAAATATAAGGACTACATATGAAAACCAAGAATCACAATAACCGGTGTCTTCCTTTACAACCGTCTCACTCATTGAATAAACTTTGGAAACATACGTAACGAATTTGTATGGCTATGAATGATCACAATGCAGAAAATCCATTCGTTTTTTTACAAAAATAAATTCGTATAGCGTTATTTTGGACTTACACGAAATCGTTTGATAAACTTACCTATTCAATAAATGATCTTCGTGTTTTGATGTCTTTATGGAGTTATTTCGATTCGTAGACTGATAGAGTAGGTGCTGTTTCGTGCAACAGTTTGAAGCGTAGTACCCTTCCGTTGGTACGAATATTTGGCAAGCGGAAGGAAGTCTGTCTCCGAAGACGTAAGAGACGAAAGAAGAGAGAGACAGATAGATAAAGGAGAAGGAAACATTTCTTAGTAGAAATGGAAGAATAGAGGGGCGGGTCAGGATTCATGCCAGAATTCTCTCCGGACTCGCCAAGCGTTTTGCATCCATGCATTTATGCGCCTAATGCCGTGGACTACGCAATACAACTTCAGACTATAGAACTGTTTAATAGATTAGTAGGTCCCGCACATCAATACGTAGTGGTCCTCTTTTTTATTACTGGCCATTGTGCAGAAAATCATGTACATCAACAAGGATCGCTTATTTATTGAGCAAAAATTTCCCATGCGAAGAGAGCGAACTTCTACGAGCTTGAGGCGAATTTGCAACTTTTTAAAGATCAATAGATACTTTTAAGGGTTCTTTTGGGTTATTTAGAATATAATGTAATAGTTTACCTCAATCAGATGGCAATATAGGTTATCTCTTTCACGTGTTGTAATTGAATCTTGCAGCTATTAGAGCTTGTGAGAAATGCACCTCCCAACCAGCGAATTAACATACGATTTCTTCAGTTCGTAAAGCGTCTTCCTATTACCCTAGAGTCATTGATTTAGTAGCTTCTGTGTACATTTTTACAAAATAAAGGTGTACCTTCTTGGGTGAAAATATATGGAATACGTTTCTTTTAAATAGAGAGTACCACACTGACTTTCATACCGTAATGTTAAATGCGCCTATGTATATCATGAAAATGTGGGCATTCTCTCATGCTTTATTGTTTAGTACTGGCGAATTATGGAATGTTTATTATCGATAAATAGCACCTAAACGTCTTCAAATGTATGAAAACTCGATTTCCAAAGAAAAGCTACCGATTTCGACAGGAAAATTCCTTTCCATTTCTGGACGAGACGTATATTTAGGCTCAAACAAAAGAAAACAAATGCGGAAATCTCCGACTAAAGGTAAAGACTCGTTCCAAAACGGATTGTGCACTCCCAGATTTTGTTGGCTATGTTTTTCACATGAACGAAATCTTCGTTGGCAATGCCAAGGAAGCTCTAAGCAGGTCGATGACGCGATATCGTGAGGCGGCGAGATTGAAATCGCACTAAAATAAGTGCTGGTGATGTAGTTGTGAAACAGTACTTACAAATGTCAACTTGACATTTTCAAGTTAAACGGACGATGTTTACAAACCGTGCATTACATTAAAACGGGCTTTTAAGTGGTACGAGCAAACACAGTCATTTCATTAGGTCAAATAATCTCTCGTAATGTTTATTGTCGAAGACGCAATACATCACTTTAAACACGCAGTTTTCCTCTTTAGTATAGTGGCTGTTTTGCAATAGAAGACCAGCGGCGAAAATGGATAAATCATGTAACCACTTCTTTGACTGGATATTTTTTCATGACGTTCTGTATCGGCCTCGCCTCATCTTCTTTATCTATACATTCTCGCGAAATATCAGAATTATCAATAAATAATACTGCGCGATACCCCAGAATGACGAAAATTAATTCGAGTTTTTTAGAGTTATCAATCGAAGCTCGAATGAGTTTCCATAGGCACGTAAAAGGTGCGAAGGTCACAGAAATATAAAGTCGTTTGTCGCTAACCTCTCTGAGAGAGAACAACTTACAGGAATTCCTTCACAAGCAAGAACCCCGAGAGATATCACCGTCGCATCTCAGCTTCCACGTCCGAGCACACGAAGACACAAACTCATCTACGGACCAAAATCACAGAAACACGTTCTATTCCCGGCTTCCGAAAGACACCCATATGATCGAGAAAATATCATCTCGAAAGCGAACTCCAACTATGATCGATTACACATATGACAAGGGGATGCAGTGCGCGCACAAGGATCGATGAAATTCAAACAAAATTTGCGAAATTAAGATTTGTATTCGTCCTCGCATCACTCCGTGTAATAGAGAATCATCCACCGCCGACTGGGTTGCACAAGCAGTTGGCGTTTTTAAACCACCCTCTGCGAAAACGCGCACAAAAACTGCTTACCGCTTATGAAAAGACTCTACGATCCTCGTCGATCACCTCGTAAACACCGAATCACCACAACTAGAAACTCATGTATCTTCTAGTCTCCTCCACGGTATTTCCAAGTCTAGCGTAGGGAGGGCGTGCGCCTACTCCTTATATATATACACATAAAAGCGCGCACCGACTCTTCTTTCTCCTGATCCTCCTCCTTTGGCAACGGGGATAAACAGATGCACGTGACCGAAACGCGGAGGGGAAGAGAAGAAAGGGTTGGTCCGTCATATGCAAAGGCCCTGGCAACGAAACCCACGCGCAGTTCTAATTTAGCAACGGGAGTGGGGGGATGTACTTGGAAGAGAGGGTGGGGGGGGGGCAGAAAGTAGGAGAAGAGGTGAAGGAGGAAGTGGAACAACAGAAGCAGCTGATTCCCACCGGAAAGAGGGGACGAAAGAGCAAATGATTATTCACGGTCGTGATCAGAGCAGGTTGCTCACATTGGCAGTCCATCATAAGCTAGCAAAATCGTACTTGATTTCACGAGTCATTGCCTATCGCTCGATTTATGTATAAAATATCGTAATTTAATCCTATTATATACGTGGTTATATCCTTGACTAATTCTTTAGAAATTTCATTCGAACTCAAGGGGAATCTTGCGTCTATTTATGACTACTTAGCTGCATTTATATTTGTGGCTTCTCTATCTATTTTGCTGGTAAGACAAGTAGTCATCAAAGCTTAAGATCGATCATAAATACTTTGTTTAAATTATTAGAATATTATAGGTGGTAGAAAGTAGGCGATGGCTCGCGTTCACATGCGATGCATGTCTTACGAATTATTCATTTATTGAAGTTGTAACGCCAAAAGATCCATCGGCTTCACCTCGTTTATTGGATTGTAAAAATTTCCAAGAAATAGGGTAAATGGGTTTTTGAATGAGTCAAAATTTGGGGTAAACAACGGAGTAAGTGAGGAATTAAAATAGGAGGATGACCGCAAAGGATAAAATAACGATGAGCAGGCAATCGGCAAACGACTCAAACGTAGGAAGGAAACATATTGCAGCATTCTCATCATAGCCATTTTCGGATTAATAACACAGTTTCATTTAATTTCCAAATCTATACAAACAACTTGTTAATTTGAAGTTCGTAACATTCCGCGAATATTTTTACGGATACGTAATTTCACGAAGAAAACTTCTCAGTCTGTGAGACTACGTAGGAATAGCAACTTTGATACAGGAAAAACTAAAACGTTAGTATTCAGTTCAGTTAAAATACGATTTAAATAAATCTCATTAAAAATTGACTTCTTAGATAGTGATTCCGCGGATAGAAATACAATTACAGCTCATGCATTTGAGTAGCATGTGCTGTGAATCTAAAAATGTGAATATATTCGCTGGAAAGCCTTGGAAATTTTTCAAATAAAAGAATCAATATAAGAAAGTGAATCGGAACTCTGAAGAGAGACAAATGTGGAATTCTATTTCCAAACAGTCGGAAAATATCAAATCAGAAATAATAAATACAACTATTTAAGGTTTTCTGTGTTTCGTTCCAAATGTGAAAAGAATTTATGAATTAAAACGGACTATGTAATGAAATTATTAAAATTTGGCATACATTGGTGTAATCCCCATCCTACTATTAAAATAAGTAATCATTCAACTTCCATTTAAGTTACTTATCTTAAAGTTCATACTTATGTCTTATATTTTCTTGATCAACGGGTAGTGATAGCTTCAGAACCACATAATATTTTTTGCAGGAAAAAAGGTACTCTAAAGAAAACGAAGGGCAGATAGTGCGAATCAAGAAACGACGAGCTATGAATGTTGCAATTACAGTATCTTACTCTTTTTAGGATTGAAAAGATGGACAATAATTCCTCCTTGCGCTTTATTATAGCGACTTGTTTATTGACTGAGGTAACAACATGACTACCAGTAGACTTTCCCAAAGTAACTTGACGATGTAGATTATGCGACTATTTCAGTTAACCAATCAACCGTTATATAATAAGTTGTCAAAATCCAACTAGTCTCTTCCCATAATTCGTATTCAGTATAAGGAACACCGATTTTTACTACGCAAAGTAGTATTAGTTCAAGAAAACTAGTGGTGTAGTTAGTAAGTAGTGATAGTTTCAAGAAAGCTGATGATGATGGTTGAAGTTATAGATTTTCATCTGCTGTCGAAGAATTTTACAATTGAGGTCGTAGAGAACACAACACTTAGAGCGTACGCCATGTAAGTCGGATTCCCCATCAAAAGAATACCCGTTCTCGATTTTTTTCTCATAATTTTGAATTTGTATTGGGTTACGCAGTCGTTCAGGGTTTTAAATCGCTTTATTCCTTTATTTTTCGCATGAAGAAGCGACTTCTGCGCACGCAAAACCCTCTTCTGGTGAATAATAGACGCTTCACCCGGAGGTACAACACGACGCGCAGAATTTGCTTCTCAAAGCAGTTGTTGTCTCGTTCCTTCATCGCGTTTCCTGACCTCCTGCGCTATAGAGGCGATTGTCCTAAAACCATGCTAAAACTGCGTCTCGCCTGCCCGTCTCGGGTGCCTGCCAAAATGTTTATACATTCTTTCTTCGGCCGAAGGAACGAGAGGAAGTGGATGAATTACGAAAGTAATTGCGAAATTATATATACTGGCACGCAGAAGATTCCGTATCGCGCAGTTTTTTGGGGGTTTTCGGAAAGCCTAATTATACCCTCAGTGTTTTTCCCCGCAACGAAATAAAAGGAAAACGCAGTTGCCTCCACTCCGTCGCATTTCCCTAGCGCTTGTTCGTCTGAATTTTAGGCGCAGTTGTCCTTGGGCTACGGTCATTTGTCTTCGGAATCAGCGGTTGGGAATCCCGCTCAGGGGCAAGGTGCGACCTCTGTTTCACCGGAACATGTACGCGAGCTAAATAAAGAGAGCGGCCTTTGTTGATCAGCAGGAAGAACAAAATTGCCCATATTCACGAGATTCGTAGGAATCGTAGAAAATAATTATTTTAGTAGTGAATCATTCATATAAATTCGAAATTGCGAGAACTTTGATAAAATAGACGTAAAATTCGTAATTTTTTTCGGAAATTAACAAAACATCCCTTTGACGACCAAGGCAATTGTTGTACATTGATTTCATGAGTTTCCCCATATAAATGTATGGGGATAATCAGTTAGTATAATTTGCATAAGAAATGTACGTAAAATAGGTTTTCGTTACCTGCAGAGGTTGTTTCTTTTACAAAATTAAATTAGAATCAATGGTCCTACGAAATTGAGACAAATGCCAAAACAAAGGAAAATGATCATATACTCTTATTTTAGTCGTGAAATATTGATATAGATCCGAACTTTCGAAGATTTTTATAAAACGCACGGAAATTTCGTAAAAATTTTGGGAAATAAATGACCCAACCCTTTGACGACTACGTCCTTTGTTGAACGTTGATTTCATGAATTGTCCCATATATGTGCACGAGGATAATCAGTTCTCATAATTTTTATAAGAAATTTACGTAAAGTAGGTTTTCATGTCTTGAAAACAGTAGAATAAATATTATAAATAATGGTAAGAAATATATTGAGTTATTATGATCTTACGACGGACTGTTTCTGGCTTAGTGCTTAGGAGGACCAGATATATACGATAATAGAGATATATTGAAACTAAATTAAGTCCCGTCATGCTTGACGGGGGTGTATACTAGTATGTTAATAAATAATGTATGGGTATCTTTTCTTAGATTTCGAATAAATTACCTCTTACGCTCAATGCTGTATTTAAGAAAGGAGTTATCTACTTCCAAGTAAAGCGTAGCGCAACTTGTTCTGCCGAAAATCTCAGATGCCTTAGTTTCATCATTGAAGGCAGTTTACTAGCTTCCTCGCAGTAAACCGCTTCCAGTTTCCAGTTCATCCGTTTCTTTTGCTCTCATTTGATTCAATGCTGAAATCCGCGTAGCATAACTCAAGGTTTTTTGCAAATGTGAGTTTATTCTTTTTGAGGACCGAATTAATGCCGAGGGCTTTTTTGCTTCCTTAAATGTTTCTTAATTAAAGATTCACCTGTAATAGTGAACAGAAATGACTCTCAATTGCAAAATAATGATTTGAGATGGACATATTGCTCTTACTAAGTATCTTGTTTTTGTCGTGATCGTTTTCGGATCCAATTTTACTACGGATATTTATGCATAGCAAAGCAAAATTATACTCTAGGCTCTAGATACACTCTTTTTAAGCTGTTTTTAAACTGTCCAGATTAATTTATTGATATTAAGAATAATGTTATTTAATTTTTTAAATTAAAGTGTTTATGAGGATTTAAAGAATTGCGAGTATACGTAGTGGTTTACATTATTTGAATATGTGTATTTTTGGAAATGCATTTCTTTTTAGTTTTTATCTTAGTAAATTCCATATCTTGATTGTATAATGATAATGATCAATTTCTGACTTTACCATCAAAAATATCAATTACTGTAGGTCGTTGTATTTAAAAAAATCCGAACAAAATATTTTCCTAGTGCGGCAGCATCAATAAACGTCCGAACTCCTGAAAGTAGGCATACGGCCGTCACTTGTTTGTATTCTTTTGGCCTACAAAACAGGCGTAGTTTAACTCGATCAGTGGAACTTGGATAAATCGAACGTAGCATTACGTGTTTCAATAATGTCAAAAAATCAATATTCGATATTTTTGGCTCACTCGAACTAAGACTAAGATAAACTAATTTCACAACACAAACTTTCCAAGAACTGGATAGGCGACGTTAAAATGTAATCTAGATCCCTCGTCCTTACCTCACTATTTCCTTGCAAACAATCTACTGTAAAATAAAGAGAACATTTCGAGCCTTGAAAGTGTAAGAGCCTTGGAAGTTAAATAGACCGTATAATACTAAGAGTAATGAACAACCCAGATGTCGGCAACTGTTTTTTGAAATGGTTTAAACAAGTGCGGGACAAGAAAGTTCCAGTGAGAGGCCCTCTTGCAAGATAAGCTGAACTGTTTGCCCCTAAATTTAGGGAAAAGAATTTTAAAGCCAGCATAGGGTAGGTGTATGTAATTTTTTGGATGATTCAAGTTTTTTAGTAGTCTCTTTAGTTTTCACTATGTTGCAAGATCACGGAAATAAAGGAATGGTAAATTCTTAAAGCGTAACATGAGTAAAATTTATCCAGTCGTCGAGTTTTCCAATTAATATTTGAAATTTAATGAAATGATTCCGATTATCGCATTTTGGAAATTTTTTATTTTTGGGAATGTCTTTCAGAAGAACGGTGAAATATACAGCTTTCTAAGTAAGTGTATACGTATATTATACCTTTAAAAGCATGAAAAACATTTTCTCAGTAAAAATTACCCGAATTTATCGTTTACATCATAGGATCTCTTCAGAGCGTTCACGTAGGAGTTGCCGAATGGCGAGCATTCTATCAATATCCGTTCTATCAATATCTACAATATCCGTTCAAATTTTGAAAACAAATTACAATCCTCACTTTCATTAATGGGAGTGTATAATTTCCTAGAAGTTGCACTTTCGACAAATTTTTCTTCTTTTTTCTCTGTGTATTGATTGCTTACGTTCCGGGGTCTTGTTGCTCGAAAACCTAGATTCTTTCTTTCTTTTAGATAAGGAATCGCACGGTTCAACTGAAAATACGACTGAAAGCTCCAAAATGTTCTCTAAGAAAGAATCTTTGCATGCAACGAATCATACTGCGCCTCACTTTTAAAACATCAAGACATATTTGGACCTATCTGATTAGTAGAGAGAAGAAACAGAGGCCCTTAAAACATAAGCAATGTAGAAAAGAATACCCAATGTTCATATAATTTGCTCATATGCTGAGTTCAGAACTAGAGGCAATATTTCCTTTTCCTTCTTCTACCTGTTTAAAAAGTAAAACCATGTAGTCATACCAGTTGTTTACAGAAAAAAATCCTCCAGATTGACAAAGGTCATACTTTTGACTTATATGACCAAATGAAAGAAGCCACATAAATTTTTAAAACAAGTGTCAGAGATCGGTGTGGCGTACCGAGTGCCGCATCTCAGCATCGGTACCACGCATAATATGTAACATGCAGAATATGTATTCGACCGAAATTTGCACCTAAGGGTTAAGTTGTGTTTGAAATACCCGAAGTATTCTTTAAATAGGAAGGGTATGCATTGTCTAAGCCATAAAACATCTGTTCCTCAAGTACCTGCTGAGTCGCGCGAGGGATGACCACCGCTTCCACTCTCCGCGCGCAGCTGCATTGGCTTAAAAAATTGGCTGCAGTTTAGTTAGTATTACACATAAAGATCTGAAACTTCCGCTGTATGTTTTTCAATGTTCTTCTATTGTTTTAAATAAAATATTTTGATTTGTTTGACTGGGTAAACCAGGTTCCCTACTTAAAGAGATGTTTCTACATTACTCTGCTCCTCTTCTAGTACATACATTATCGCACAAAATTCACCATGGACTTGTATTTTTGCAATTATTACTTAAAAGTATTCAAATAGTTTTGTTTCTTCAGTTAATTTGTTTTTATGCGCACAACGATTTTCGGGAAAATGCAATTCGCCAACGCATTCCACTGATAATCTAAAATATGACTTGTTTTCAGTCTCGATCCCATCTTTGGATTTGGTAGTACAAAATTGGACTCATGCGTTCAAGTTGATATGACCATAAAATTACTTTTATTTCATCTTGTAAAGATCTGCATAGTTTTTCAACTTAAGTACTATACTCTCTTTTATAGGCTGCGAGAGGCATTTGCAAGCTTATATATTTATGAATTATGTATGAACTTATTTTGTCGCGTTTGATGAACATTGAATTTACAGTCAAATTACTTTCAAAATTTATAAATTATTTCATGTTTTGATTCCATACATATATCATATATAAAGCAAATGTATGTCTGTCCCCCTATCTCAGAAAATGGCTTGACTTAGAGATCTGAAACAATCTGTATTGTGTTTCTACAATGCTGAAACCCCCAGGAAAACTATTCTCACCTCTGTAAATGCCCAGGTTCGAACCCAAGAGCACAAACAATGTTTCCATAAGAGATGTACGTAAATTACGTTTTCATGACTTGCAGAGGTCGCTTCTTTTATAAAATTAAATTAGAAACAATGGTCCTACGAAATTGAGACAAGTGTCACAAGAAAGGAAAATAATCATAGAATCTTATTTTAGTCGTGAATCATTCATAT
>KZ308456.1:572524-595815 GCA_000376725.2 Ladona fulva | reverse complement strand
GACTTCAGAATGTGGGCGTTTCTTCCGAAGGCACTCCAGCCTAGTTTCATCCTTCGATTCACTTCATTAATCCTGTTTTTCTCTCCTGTCGTAACCAGTTGTCCTAGGTAAGTGTATTCTGAACAAACATCAAGGGGTACCTCTTGTAGGAGGATTGGTACTTGTGCTGCAAAAGAATTATACATTACCTTAGTTTTCGATAAGTTTATCCTGAGTAATGCATCCCGCAAAATAATTCAATTAGTAATTTTTTTATAGCAATCAAAATAAGAAGGGATCAAAATGAATATGATTATTTAGCCTCAACCATTCTTTAGTAGCTTCCATATTATCACCAGCGTATTATCATTATCATGAGCAAGAATTAGCCAAAAGGAAATGAAATGTAAGATTTACCAATCCAGTACCAAAAGCCGAGTAGAAAGTATTCATCCATCCATCAAGATATGATTGTAGTAAACCACTTTATAAAACGATATCCAAATATTTTACACCGAATGCTTAATCACAATATGACTTCATGATGCAACAGAATAATTTCATAATACAAATTCATAATATATAAGACAACAAAATCATTCAAGCCGCTATCCGAGGTGCTTCCTTCATGACAAAAATCAATTGATCGATCAAATTAAATGATTGACAGACATTGTATAGTTTTGATATTAGCCGGAATCCCTTTTGAAAATAATAGAATAAAAAAAAATGAATAATAGAATTGACTTTCATTAAAGCTTCTACAACAGGAGCAGCTACAGCTTTTTACGCATCTAGTAATAGTAATATTGGTTATTCACCTTATTTTCCGCAATAAAGAAAGCGTCTAATGCCCCAATTGAGTGGGCCAACTTGGAATCCCGAAGACAGGAACGTACTTTGTCTGGCTCAATTTACTCCGGCCGTGAATCAGTAACTCGGGACTGTTGCTATGGAAACGAAGAAAAGATTGCTTGTTTCGGGTTATATTGGGGAGGAAGAATTTTGGACGCGTTAAGGACTCGTTCGTTTCAAAACAATCTGAAGTAGAAGTTATTCGGTTTCGAACAAATGCTATCCGCCGACATTACCTCTTCTTCGGCGACATTCAGCAGATGCGAGGGCGCTGTTGCTTCCAAGATGACGTTTTATTGCTTGCCCTTGTACAGCAACAGGAATAAAGAAGCCATGGCACATTCACACATGGCCATTCGGACCTCTGATTAAGAATCTACCATTTTGAACGTCTTTGCTCTCGGCATAATTGAGAATCTTCATCATCCGATTGAGGAAAGTCCCCTAAGTGGGAATAAACGTAAGCCCCTAGTACTGGGACCTTTTGTGTCAAGAGGGCCGAATTTGATAAATATAAAAGGCTTTCGTCCTTTATATTTGTCAAATTTGGCCCTCTATGGCAAATGTGATGCCAAAACATAGAGAAAGGTTGATTTTATCTATTTGATTAGATCAACGATGCGATTAAGAACTCGCAAATGAAGTAAATAAACATTGCCTATCATATAATGAAAGAAAGAATACTTAGTAATTTCCGCAGGAGATTTTTATTCGACAATTTCGTCCACGAGTTGACATCTTCAGGTTTTAAATAGCGAAATAGCGTTAACATTTGTCAGTACTACAAGTATTCATCATGGAAAAATTTTCAGGGCTCCTGATAGGCCTTCGCTGCTACCGTAGTGGCCCTGGGGTCCTCAAAGCCCCCACTGTACATAACAGTGACTCTACCAGACAATCCCCTACTCGTCTCACATTTCCTTATCAACAGGCTAACTCGTCTAAGTTATTATTTTTTTCCATATCCTTGATGAAGCATTCAGCACTTTTTGGAAAAGGCTCGAAGACTTCCGCAGGTAGACTGGTTCATTCCGAAGAAGCTTTATTTAGAAACAGGTATGTACAATTATCTGTTTGTTGTTTACATATCTCACTTTGTATTTAGGATCGTGCCTAACCAACTAATCTAATTACTTAGTCTAGTTGAATGACCAAGTTAAAATATTCTCATCCCTTTTCATACGATCATTTATTATAGTTTATTGGATCGACGCAGTGAAAAAGAGCCCCGGAAACATAAACAACGACCGTAAAAGTCTGACGATTGGAAGAGATGGAATGAAGGTGAAATATATTCCGAGAGGTTGGGGTTTTCAAGAATATTTTGCCAAAGGGAAGGACTCCACCTTGAAATACTTTCCCAAATAATTTGGAATAAGTAATTTTAAAGAACTTCATTATTACTGTTATCTGTTTCAGCAAAATTTGGGGAGAAATTCCGCAAATTATTTTGGGAGTTGAGAAGGGTGTTAGGAAGTTTCCATGTCTTGAGGTTCGGGATAAGGTGTATGGATGGCATTCTCTCCTAACCATTGCGGGAAATGTGCCAGAAACGCTACTTTCCTGCATCTTTTGGCGTCCTTTGAGAAAAACCCCACGCGCTTTGGCAGAAAAAGGTGAACGTACTTAAGTAGATGGAATGGAGGATACTTTGTGCTATCCCTTTGACCTAGGTCGTTGAACTAAAACCTATTTTACTCGGTTTTTCTAGGGTTTTGACTAGAAGCGAAATTGTTCGGTTCCTTTAAATCTCACTCCGAATATAATGTATAATATTACATATTTTTAGAATATAATGCTGCTATTGAATACAATAAAGTATTTTTCTAAAAAAAACAGGAAACTTATTTTCCACCGATGGAATATTAATTGTTGAAAAAAATTACCATATAAATAAAGCGTGGATTCTACATAAACTATCGCAAGTTCACGGCAAAAGTAGTAAAATATGATGTAGAAGTTAGCCCATTCGTTTTAAAAACGCAACCTTTAACCTGTGATCTAAATAAAACACAATGGTTTTATATACACACACAAATATCGCTTACCAAGATTAATGTGGCCTAAATGTTCCTGCAATTTAGATTAANAATGCATTGGTTGAAGACCTTTCTCTTCAAGACCATTGGTATTTTTGACTTCAGAATATGGTTGTTCCTTCCGAAAGCACTCCATCATAATTTTATTCTTCGATTCACTTCATTGATCCTGTTTTTCTCTCCTGTCGTAACCAGTTGTCCCAGGTAAGTGTACTCTGAACAAACATCAAGGGGTATCTCCTGTTGGAGGATTGGTACTTGTGCTGCAAAAGAATTATACATTACCTTAGTTTTCGATAAGTTTATCCTGAGTAATGCATCCCGCAAAATAATTCAATTAGTAATTTTTTTATAGCAATCAAAATAAGAAGGGATCAAAATGAATATGATTATTTAGCCTCAACCATTCTTTAGTAGCTTCCATATTATCACCAGCGTATTATCATTATCATGAGCAAGAATTAGCCAAAAGGAAATGAAATGTAAGATTTACCAATCCAGTACCAAAAGCCGAGTAGAAAGTATTCATCCATCCATCAAGATATGATTGTAGTAAACCACTTTATAAAACGATATCCAAATATTTTACACCGAATGCTTAATCACAATATGACTTCATGATGCAACAGAATAATTTCATAATACAAATTCATAATATATAAGACAACAAAATCATTCAAGCCGCTATCCGAGGTGCTTCCTTCATGACAAAAATCAATTGATCGATCAAATTAAATGATTGACAGACATTGTATAGTTTTGATATTAGCCGGAATCCCTTTTGAAAATAATAGAAATAAAAAAAATGAATAATAGAATTGACTTTCATTAAAGCTTCTACAACAGGAGCAGCTACAGCTTTTTACGCATCTAGTAAAAATTGAGCTCTCCCTAGATCTACGCGGTAAGTTACAATGCTTCCCTTGCATTGCTTTTTCTCCGATTGTTTTCTTGCTGTTGGTCGTTCCTTCTGCGTCGCGAAAATAGGCCAAAGAATAACAGCGTAGACGGAGCTAATAAAGGGTCCGAAATACACGAGGTCAAGACGCAATTACGAGGATGTGAGGTAGCGCAAAAACGATACGCAGATTCATTGGATGAATGATTCCGAATTAACTTCTCGGACAAACACCTTCACGCCTTTACTCTCATTTCTCTTATTACGGTTGCACTCGCTTTCGAGAAATGGCAAGAGGATCTTTTCCAAATGTATGGTCCTTGTATATCGCTGAGTAATCTTTCGTTGCCATTGCCGACTTACTGTTAATATCAGGTGACCCTCTTCTGCTCTTTCTGTTTCAGGAGCCTGTCTACATTGTTTGTTGTTGGAGAAGATGATTTGACCGTAAGCGATATTTGGGATAAGAACGCATGCGCCTATTTTTTACTGGTAAAAATTTGAGATACGAATTTTGACGATGACGCATAAGAAAATGAAAATCTCTCAGCATATCCAAATTTATTATTCCAAAATATCAATGAAATTGCATATCAACGTACGATCTCTAAATGATTGTGCAGTTTTCTAAGGTTTGTTACACAGGATTAAATAATAATAATAGTCTCCTCTTCCATCAGATCCATAATACAATATCTTCGAGCCAATTTTGCCAATTTTATAATACTAAAACTGAATTTGCGAAATTTTGAAAAATGAATAGTATCGTTTGAATTTAATTTTCCATGGGATGTTAGAAAACTAAATAAAATAATCCAGCGAAGATTTGGAGATTAGAAAGCGGTGATTTCAGGGTGAATATGGAAGCTTTATTCACGTACGATCAGAATATGTTCAAATTACAAATAACGTTTTGAAGTCAATAAACAAAATCGTAAGATATAATTATTATAATCTCGGTACAAAAAATGATAGTCATATCCTCTATGAATATCACGTGTAAAAATTCTTTTTATGGATTTCATCTTCTTTACTTTTGTTAAAATCTTGAATAGTTAAAATTTTGCTACATAATACTTTTCTGGTGTTCTTCCATTCTTCTGTTATTTCAAATAATCTGATTGGTCGTAAGTAATGATGTATTGAAATTTTTTATACTCAATAAATACTCGGGTAACACCCGCTCTTGGACTTTGGTGCAAACTATTAGCTGCTTAAAGATTCATACAATCATATGACTGCGAAGATAACCGTGTGCTGTATCAGGAACTCAGTAGGATTGGTTCGGGGTATTCCCGATCCGTAAAAATTATATTAGAACACGAGATATGATCTTAACGTCGGGTTCGCCATAGTCCGCCCTTCGCGTTAATTGCCCTCGAACGGTGAAGGAAATACTCAAATTTGGGAGCCCTTAATTCGAGCGAGCCTTAATACTTTGTTTACCTCTTTTATTACTACCAATGGCTAGGCCTGGATATCAAATGCAAAAGCTTGGTGATAAGATTAGTGATTTATAACATAAATAAGGTATAAGGAATACACTGTCCACAGGTTATTTATTCAAACTACCATTTTTTGGTGTTGGATCGCATCCGTTAGAGATAAATATGGAATGTTCGTATTAATTTCACCTATGATTTTTGTAGCAAATTTCCAAAATCTGAATTTCGCTTTGCATACTGCAGCTACTACACACTTAAATCTCTCCTCTGCAATCGGTCATTAATATTGCCTATTCAATGAGTGCCTCTGGCTGAAAGTATGACCATTAGTAAAAGATAATCTTACTTTTTGAAATTGATCATTCTTTCAATTAATCTAGAGAACTATTGTTATCTTTAGATATGTAAGTTAACTTTGTAACTCTAAGTAACTTTTAAATTTATATTCTCTGTGTTTTATAGGTTTGTAATTCGATTTTCATTTTTTTCAGTTTCGATTACCTGTTATTTAAATCTATTGTGTTATATATTTTCTTAACGTGTATTAGCTGTTTTTTCGTGGTTTTATCCCACAGTGTACTCTTTCTTTTTGTCTATTATTATATTTTGTGTTTATTATACTGACTTGTGAGATTAGGTTGTTGAGTCTATAAAAAGCAGTCTTAGGCAAGTTGAATCATAAAACTGGAAAATATGCTTGGGATTCAACTGGAGCTGCAACACAGGATTTCGGCAGTAAACGCTGCTGATGATAGGAAACAATCTCCTAAAATGTTGCGATGTTACGTTGCATTGGTCAGACCACATACGTATGGGATGTATGGGAGTGTATGGGATCATGCAGAAAATTGTTTTATTCGAGAATTAGAAAAGCGATACGTTTCGTAAAAAATTGTTACGAGAAATCAGTGAGTGTTATTCAAATACTTCAGCACGCAGGATTGGAATCTCTCTAAGATAGAAGATTTAAACAAAGACTCAATTTACTTAATAAGCTCAGAAAAGTTACTTAAGTAGAAGATGTAGCTGATATTGTGCGTACTCCCTGTTACATAGGCCGTTCTGACTCTGAGAGAAAAATCAGAGAAATAGATACCAGAACAAGTCGTTTCAAGAATTCATTTTTTTCTGCAATAGTGAAAGTAATCGATTAGGGAAGTAGAGTCATGGTGCATGCACCGCCTGCCACACGCTGCAAGCCGTACATGTGTAGATGTAAAATATAGACTTATATAACAAACTGTGGGAGGATTGGAGAGGAATGGTGAAGAATTACTGCGCAGATTGAAACGTCTGCATTACAAAGATCGTACGCCAATTTAAAACACTCCAAGAGCCGGCGATTCGGCTTACCCTCTGAGACCGAAACAGGAAAGAAGGAAAGGAAACGGATTAATCAGCTTTCTGGAAATCACCTAACGTGCATTTCATTAGTAATCATCCTCAGTTGAAGGAGAATACCATAAAAACACATTAAAAGTCTCTATGGGACAAGGCAAAGAAATGCTTCTCTTCGATATTATTACATTCCTAAACATTTTCTATAAAGTTAACGTCCTTAAAAATACTGGATTACCCATCAGGTTTGTAAAGGCGGGAAATAGTTACGAAGAAATCGCCACTCCGATTCTTTCTCTCCTAGAACGCTAATCAAATTTTCTATGATTGTAAATACTACTATACGCATAGGTAAACATATTTATTTTGGACTGTAAAGCATTAGATACATACAATCTGTTAAGAATGCAATGGGCTCAAGAGTAATTAAAAATTAAACTCATTCTGTCTAATTTGTTATTTCTCTTGTTTTGACAGGTCAATAATTAAATACAGATCTTTTTCTGCGCACCTGAATGTAATCGTGGCGAAATAAATTATTTGGCTTGTTATCTTACGAGTTCTATCAAATGCTGTTTTTGTTGCACTACGGAATGAACGACTAACTCAAGAACGTTCTAATTTTTCCTATGATTTTTTCTTTGCCCATTTGTTATTATCCATATGATATTAATATGCATAAGCACCTTAGATTTCCTTGATATAGATTTTTCTGAAAGTGAAATGAGCGAACTGGGATGTTTCTTAAAAATTGTCTTAAATAATTTAGAGATGAGTACCACTATTTAAACACGGGGAGAGGGTTACTAATCTCCAAGTCATGAACCACTCGAAGTGACGAAAGATGAGGCTGCACTCTCTCTGTTTACTTCCAAGATGTGTCTTTAATGAGTTTGGAATGAACTCTAGGAAATAGACGCCCTCATTTTCTGTGCTTTCTGGAGCGTTCGAAGACTGAGAAACACACCAAATTAAGAAATGGCGTAACTTCAGCTAAAACATTTAGCATGCATTCGATGATCTTCGAATGTTGTTTATTTTTCTCGTATTTTTCGTCTTATTTTCTCAACATTTAATGCTAAAAATATAGTGTGCCCCAGATCGGGCATTTTGCATTGTCAAAAGGAAACGAAATTTATTAGTGGAAGACTAGAATACGAATTAAATGAATATTCTTGTGATCAACGCTGTATCTCCAGAATTTTGACGAAATAGATAAAAATAATGTGTCTGTATGATGTGTAAGTTTCAGAATCAAAAGGAAATGTCTAAGAAGTTAACTATTATATGTGAAATTTTCAGAAAATCAGGCAAAGAAGACATTCGCAAATCTTAAATTTACGAGTCCCCATGCGAATATTTGTATTGTTAGCAAAATATGCCTCTATCACCTTTAGTTTTTAAGTAATTAAGATAGTTTCAAATGTCCTATATAATCCTATCTTATGGGCTTTCTTTCCTATTACAAATTATTTAACAAGTATTCTAATGCTTTTCTACGATGGCAAGTAAAAGAAGCAAAATTTCCATTCTTTTTAAAACTTTTTTTGACTCGTATTATTTAATACGATTCTTAGCAATTCGAAACGCCATCGTATAAGTATTACTTTAGAGCAATATTCATCAAACGATGCATTTCTGCAGTAATTGTTTGTAATAACATAAGGTATATTTCACTTCCAATTACATGGGTTACCGTTTTATTGTAAATACGAGCAGTACTACTAAATATATCTTTTAAAAAAAGGACTGAAACTTATTCCCAAACCTGATAGATAGTGCAACCTTATTCCCATGAAATTGTAAATACAGATGGAAATTTTTCTTTCCTTCGCATTTATCGCCAAAATAACTGGTAAGGGGTTTAATATTCTTATCAATATAAATCTTAAACTCCGTGAATTCACTCAAGCAGTACTTGTTGCATAAAAATTAAGAACTCATGCTTTTGGTATGGTTGTGTGTTTTCACTTACTAATAGTCCAAAATTACATTCTGAAATGGAAAGCTCTTATTACTTTATCATTATCCTTTCTTAAAGCTTTACCAATAGCTTGTTGAAAGCTAAGATGGGTTCACCTACGTCCCGCTATGTCAGCGGTTTCGATTTTGCAATTATGTTAATCATATCATTAATTACTAACATTCTTATAGCCACTTGCTAACTGACGCTCTATTGTCTCCTCAGCTCCTTAGGGTATTAAAGAGATATATTCCTACATAATTTACTCTCTCCCCGTTTTCCTTCCGATTTGTCTCGCATCTGCTTCTGGCAGCTCCTGCTTTAATGTTCTCTATACTCCATCTCGTTCGTCTGATTTTTTTTAACCTTAGTCATTTTCCTTTCCTCTGATTCATCGCCTTTTCTCGTTTTATTTCTTCCTCTCACTCATTCAAGTATATTTCTACTTTCGCTTCTTTTCTCATCCTGATAATTACATTATCCTCACGCCTTTATTTGCTTTCTGAACTTTCCCGTACATCAGCTCTTTTCCATGCAGTAATTATTTCGGATGGTCAAGTCTATCTTCATCTTGATTGTTTAACGAGTTCTGTTTATGCAATATTGCTTCACCAAACTATTACTTATTATTTAACGAAAAACGATACCATGTGCTGATGCTGAGTTTGCGTTAGAATATAGGAATCCATTGATTTTTTTGGGAAGCATCATCAGTGAGAGTAAGAATTGAGAAACATTTATCGTGAATCATGAGAGTGGTAGTAAATTTTGTTGTTGCCCAATATATTTTTTTCCAATTTCACAAAATTCTTTGCCAATTTATAGGTGATTTGGTGATCATGACAAATTTGAGGGAAAAAGTTTTCATTCCATTTATATAATTTTGTTGGTGATAAAATCAATTGATGAAGCTGTCACTGTGTGGAAATCCATAACGTTAGTAAGGGAAAGAATACTGCGTCTTATAAGTACTGTGTTCTTATACACAGTGTTCTTTTCCTTACTAACTTTGTTGGTGATACTGTTAGCTTGCCTCTTGGCTAGCCTTCTTCTATTTACAACACCAGCATCATCTAATTCAAGGTGTTTGAAACCAGTGATATGTTCTAACCATTTCAATCTAATTTTCTCAATTATTTCTTACAATATTTTATGCATAAAAACCTCTCCTCAATGAAATAAAATCGTAATATCTTATAAACAAAGAACTCTCTTTTAAATAATGAAATTAGATTGACTTTAAATTATATTGACCTGAAGAATATACAGTCTAAGTGGGAAAACTCTGTAATAGAGACCAATCACCATGTCTCAGCCCAGAAAATCTCTATAAGAGAGGGTCATTTTTCAAATCTGGGCCTCCATAAGTGAGACCACCATGCCTCACAACTCTGTAAGCAACAGTTTCCTCTGAAGATATTTTACATGTTTTTACAGGTCTCATAAAGAAGTAAAGGAATTAAAGAAGTGATAACTATAGGATATTGAAAGTAGAGGTGAAATATGTGTGAAGAATTATTTTCATAGATAAAGATTAAGAAAATAATAAATTTCAGTGAGAAAGGTAAACACATTACAAGAGTGAATCTAAGAAAAGTGGATTACTTTTGAGGGAAAAATGGAAAGAGAAAGAAGAAGTCAGAGAAAAGAATGAATGGATGATGTGAATAAATAGACAGAGATTTGCCAAGGATATTAAGAAAAAGTACATTGGATTGATTGAGTGATTGATTAGACCCTTGGCTGGTCAAGCTTAGACTTGAGCGATCCTCTTTTCTGTCTGCTTATGTCAGTTTCATGTAAAAGATTGAGGATATTAATACCTAAAGGAATATATAACTTCATAAGATACAGAAAGAAAGAGTTGTTTTCCGAGAAAGAATATTCATATGTATAACAAGTATAATATACAATTGCAAAAAGAGATGCTGGCAATGATACTGCAAGCTAACAACGTCAAAGTATACTTTATATGTCCAGATAAAAATTCACTTGATTTAAACCAACTCAAATTTTTCATCCTATTTTGGAATATTAAGCTTCGTAGATTTTTATTCTACAATTTATTAGTCACACAACCTCATATTGTTTGATGTATAGTTTATTTTCTGATATATTGATTTATCACTCCAGTTAGTAATTTTGTAGATTAATGTTTGACCAGTTTGTTCTGTATTCAATGATGATGATTTCATTCATCTTCATAAAAGGTGAAGGGAATACTAGCCAAGATAATTCCTTAACAAAGTCTACTTTCAAGGAAATCAAATGCAATGATATTGTCTTAAGAAATTATGATTTCATAATTGTGGACTCTCCTCATGAGGTCCATACTTAAATACCTACAAAATTTAAGTTCATTCTATCATCATATTTGAGTATTTTTTCTCAAATTTAAGCATTAATTTAATTGTTAATTAAATTCCATTACAGAAATGATATTTAAAATCATCAAAATATCACAGACGAGGTAAATGCCAAGTTATGGTGTTAGCATTTATCTAGGTAATTTTGATCTTGTTTTGCTTTTTCTGTGCAGTGAAATTTTTGAAAAATCTCAAAAATCAAAAGGAGGAAATGTTTGAAAAATTAACAAAAAAATTCAGTTTATGAATTGATTTTAGACTTACTCTCAGCCATAACCTTTGAAAAAAACAATGTAAACAGCTTAAGAGTCTAAAGATTTTATAAAGAGGAATGTTTTTAGTATATTAGAAGATTCTTTGTTTTAAAAATGGCTAAGGTAATTTTATCCCATATATGAAAGAAACTGATGAATTTATTTAAAGTTCACAAAACAATTAGTATTTGCCATTAAGAATGGATTCCCTGCAAGTTCCTATTTATTGGTTCATAATCAGTTTTCTGAATAAGTCAGAAACTTATCAGAGTTAATGCTATTTGAAATTTAAAAAAAAAAATTTGGCCTTTCATTGCAAAGAGAAATTATAGATACTGCTTAAAAAGGGGTGTCCAAGTTTTTACCTTTACTGGGCCACATAAGCCTCTGCAAAGTAATAATTCTTCCGATACTTTAATTTCTTTGTTACAAGATAAGTAAAGCAAGTGTATTTTTTAGCTTTTTATTGTAAATCCCATCAGAATTTTGCCTTGCTCCATATCAGTTAGTAACATTTGGAATAGATATTTGTAAGACATTATCTGGAGAGGATTTTTAAAGCAACAACAGAGCTCTAGAAACTATCACCTAATATGGAGCTATACCATATTAAGAAAGCTTAATATGAACCTTTGTAATAAGAATAATAGATAGCATTACAACAAAGTTTTCTTTTCACATGTTTTTGTTTCAAAAGGGAGCCATGTATGCCATGTACTTTTCATGGCTTCCTATATCGGCCACATGATGGCAGCATAATGCAGGTCCATTATTGGACCTTGGGGACACTGGCTGTCAACAGTAGTTTGAACTGATCAAACAGAGTTTATAACTATACAATGACAGAACAATGCAGACAAAATTTGATACTTCAAGTAGCAGAAAACTGAAAATCTTCAGCAAATGAGAACATTTTCTAATGGTTTTCTTTTACAATACTTGTAGGGAATTTATAGGCCTTGGTTTTGGTGATTACCATCACTAAACCTTGAGATCCCTTGATCTCAATGCATTGTGCTCATGGGAAAAGTACTGCTTAGCAGGGTATAAATATTTCTACATTTCTCAGACAACTGAAGTACTTAACCTAATGCAGATGTAACATTAAAAAAAAAAAACTCAGCAAAACTCTGTTCTAATTCCAAAAAACACTTCCCTGTAAAGAAAAGAACATAGGATAGATTTAACAAAGAATAGATTTCATGTTTTACATCAAAAGCTTACATCTTATTGTTAGTTGAGAACTTAGGAATATAAGTTACATTTTTCAAGTACTGAGAAGTTGAGAATGAAAAGAATTCAATGTCACCTAAATGTAAGGATAGGGGTGACATTGGGAAATATACATCAGTAGAGGGTAAGGAAGATTATTCTTTACAAAATAGCATATTCTGAATGCAATGAAGATTGTCTCTTACAAATACTTGATTATATGTCCTCCTGATGTTATGAAAAAACCACAAAATTTCAAATAAAGTCAGATGTGGTGTGACAAGCTCTTCTTTTCCTAGAAGTAACACCCTAGAAGAGGAGTGAGTATCTGGTCTGAAGGCAATGGCAGCAGCCAAAGTTTGAAGAATTTTGTTTGAATAATAGAGATGAAAATCATTTGAAATTTCTCCTTCCTTTGTGGCTACAAATAAGGTTAACATGGCTTTTTGGCATGGATAAAAAACTTTAACTTAAAGAAAAAGTCAAAGCACAATTTTTCAAAAGTTAATTGAAATTATTAGAGCAATAATTCTGCAACAATAAATACATTCCCCAAAATTCTTTCTAGTCATGAGAGATATTTCAACAGTTNTTTTTAGCAAGTTTGAGACACGTTATCTCACGCAGTATTCCGTTGAGCAAAACAAAACTTGGTATTCTTATACAACCTATGTTGCTCTATTAAAAAAAATAATAAGAAATCTTTTATGAGCGAAATCTGAGAAGAAAATTTGAAGCAAAATCGGCCCAAAAAATTATGGCTCGAAAAAAATTTAAAGTTTGGCATTTTATATCTTTTGAAATTAACATACAATAAACACGAAACTTTTTTCCTTATAACTACTGTACACAAGGTGTTGGAATAAAAAGTTTCAGTTTCCTAATGCTTTCCGTTGGTTTAATATTTGACTGTACATATTACGAATTTCGTGACGACGCCGAAAATAGGGTATATTCAGCTCACATTTACAAAAAAGGACCCTCTCGAAACTTTTCCAAATTATTTTTAAAAGAAAGTGCATGCTTTTCTCTCTCAAAAAACCTGATTCTGGTTTTTCATCGCGGGCGAATAAGGCCCGAGAAATCGGGATGAACATGAAGTTACCTCCGCAGGAAAAGTGTGGCGCGAAAAAAAATTTAAAGTTTAGCATTTTATATCTCTGCAAATATACATAACAATAACGCAATACTTTGTGCCTTATAACTACGTAACACGAAGTGTACCAATACAAAGTTTCATTTCCCGAATGCTTTCCGTTGGTTTAATATTTGACTGTAAATATTACGAATTTCGTTACGACGCCNATTCTTTGCCAATTTATAGGTGATTTGGTGATCATGACAAATTTGAGGGAAAAAGTTTTCATTCCATTTATATAATTTTGTTGGTGATAAAATCAATTGATGAAGCTGTCACTGTGTGGAAATCCATAACGTTGGTAAGGGAAAGAATACTGCGTCTTATAAGTACTGTGTTCTTATACACAGTGTTCTTTTCCTTACTAACTTTGTTGGTGATACTGTTAGCTTGCCTCTTGGCTAGCCTTCTTCTATTTACAACACCAGCATCATCTAATTCAAGGTGTTTGAAACCAGTGATATGTTCTAACCATTTCAATCTAATTTTCTCAATTATTTCTTACAATATTTTATGCATAAAAACCTCTCCTCAATGAAATAAAATCGTAATATCTTATAAACAAAGAACTCTCTTTTAAATAATGAAATTAGATTGACTTTAAATTATATTGACCTGAAGAATATACAGTCTAAGTGGGAAAACTCTGTAATAGAGACCAATCACCATGTCTCAGCCCAGAAAATCTCTATAAGAGAGGGTCATTTTTCAAATCTGGGCCTCCATAAGTGAGACCACCATGCCTCACAACTCTGTAAGCAACAGTTTCCTCTGAAGATATTTTACATGTTTTTACAGGTCTCATAAAGAAGTAAAGGAATTAAAGAAGTGATAACTATAGGATATTGAAAGTAGGGGTGAAATATGTGTGAAGAATTATTTTCATAGATAAAGATTAAGAAAATAATAAATTTCAGTGAGAAAGGTAAACACATTACAAGAGTGAATCTAAGAAAAGTGGATTACTTTTGAGGGAAAAATGGAAAGAGAAAGAAGAAGTCAGAGAAAAGAATGAATGGATGATGTGAATAAATAGACAGAGATTTGCCAAGGATATTAAGAAAAAGTACATTGGATTGATTGAGTGATTGATTAGACCCTTGGCTGGTCAAGCTTAGACTTGAGCGATCCTCTTTTCTGTCTGCTTATGTCAGTTTCATGTAAAAGATTGAGGATATTAATACCTAAAGGAATATATAACTTCATAAGATACAGAAAGAAAGAGTTGTTTTCCGAGAAAGAATATTCATATGTATAACAAGTATAATATACAATTGCAAAAAGAGATGCTGGCAATGATACTGCAAGCTAACAACGTCAAAGTATACTTTATATGTCCAGATAAAAATTCACTTGATTTAAACCAACTCAAATTTTTCATCCTATTTTGGAATATTAAGCTTCGTAGATTTTTATTCTACAATTTATTAGTCACACAACCTCATATTGTTTGATGTATAGTTTATTTTCTGATATATTGATTTATCACTCCAGTTAGTAATTTTGTAGATTAATGTTTGACCAGTTTGTTCTGTATTCAATGATGATGATTTCATTCATCTTCATAAAAGGTGAAGGGAATACTAGCCAAGATAATTCCTTAACAAAGTCTACTTTCAAGGAAATCAAATGCAATGATATTGTCTTAAGAAATTATGATTTCATAATTGTGGACTCTCCTCATGAGGTCCATACTTAAATACCTACAAAATTTAAGTTCATTCTATCATCATATTTGAGTATTTTTTCTCAAATTTAAGCATTAATTTAATTGTTAATTAAATTCCATTACAGAAATGATATTTAAAATCATCAAAATATCACAGACGAGGTAAATGCCAAGTTATGGTGTTAGCATTTATCTAGGTAATTTTGATCTTGTTTTGCTTTTTCTGTGCAGTGAAATTTTTGAAAAATCTCAAAAATCAAAAGGAGGAAATGTTTGAAAAATTAACAAAAAAATTCAGTTTATGAATTGATTTTAGACTTACTCTCAGCCATAACCTTTGAAAAAAACAATGTAAACAGCTTAAGAGTCTAAAGATTTTATAAAGAGGAATGTTTTTAGTATATTAGAAGATTCTTTGTTTTAAAAATGGCTAAGGTAATTTTATCCCATATATGAAAGAAACTGATGAATTTATTTAAAGTTCACAAAACAATTAGTATTTGCCATTAAGAATGGATTCCCTGCAAGTTCCTATTTATTGGTTCATAATCAGTTTTCTGAATAAGTCAGAAACTTATCAGAGTTAATGCTATTTGAAATTTAAAAAAAAAAATTTGGCCTTTCATTGCAAAGAGAAATTATAGATGCTGCTTAAAAAGGGGTGTCCAAGTTTTTACCTTTACTGGGCCACATAAGCCTCTGCAAAGTAATAATTCTTCCGATACTTTAATTTCTTTGTTACAAGATAAGTAAAGCAAGTGTATTTTTTAGCTTTTTATTGTAAATCCCATCAGAATTTTGCCTTGCTCCATATCAGTTAGTAACATTTGGAATAGATATTTGTAAGACATTATCTGGAGAGGATTTTTAAAGCAACAACAGAGCTCTAGAAACTATCACCTAATATGGAGCTATACCATATTAAGAAAGCTTAATATGAACCTTTGTAATAAGAATAATAGATAGCATTACAACAAAGTTTTCTTTTCACATGTTTTTGTTTCAAAAGGGAGCCATGTATGCCATGTACTTTTCATGGCTTCCTATATCGGCCACATGATGGCAGCATAATGCAGGTCCATTATTGGACCTTGGGGACACTGGCTGTCAACAGTAGTTTGAACTGATCAAACAGAGTTTATAACTATACAATGACAGAACAATGCAGACAAAATTTGATACTTCAAGTAGCAGAAAACTGAAAATCTTCAGCAAATGAGAACATTTTCTAATGGTTTTCTTTTACAATACTTGTAGGGAATTTATAGGCCTTGGTTTTGGTGATTACCATCACTAAACCTTGAGATCCCTTGATCTCAATGCATTGTGCTCATGGGAAAAGTACTGCTTAGCAGGGTATAAATATTTCTACATTTCTCAGACAACTGAAGTACTTAACCTAATGCAGATGTAACATTAAAAAAAAAACTCAGCAAAACTCTGTTCTAATTCCAAAAAACACTTCCCTGTAAAGAAAAGAACATAGGATAGATTTAACAAAGAATAGATTTCATGTTTTACATCAAAAGCTTACATCTTATTGTTAGTTGAGAACTTAGGAATATAAGTTACATTTTTCAAGTACTGAGAAGTTGAGAATGAAAAGAATTCAATGTCACCTAAATGTAAGGATAGGGGTGACATTGGGAAATATACATCAGTAGAGGGTAAGGAAGATTATTCTTTACAAAATAGCATATTCTGAATGCAATGAAGATTGTCTCTTACAAATACTTGATTATATGTCCTCCTGATGTTATGAAAAAACCACAAAATTTCAAATAAAGTCAGATGTGGTGTGACAAGCTCTTCTTTTCCTAGAAGTAACACCCTAGAAGAGGAGTGAGTATCTGGTCTGAAGGCAATGGCAGCAGCCAAAGTTTGAAGAATTTTGTTTGAATAATAGAGATGAAAATCATTTGAAATTTCTCCTTCCTTTGTGGCTACAAATAAGGTTAACATGGCTTTTTGGCATGGATAAAAAACTTTAACTTAAAGAAAAAGTCAAAGCACAATTTTTCAAAAGTTAATTGAAATTATTAGAGCAATAATTCTGCAACAATAAATACATTCCCCAAAATTCTTTCTAGTCATGAGAGATATTTCAACAGTTAATACTAAGAATAATTTTATTTGTAAAGTTTTTGTTTGATATCATAACCATGATTATGGGATAAAACGAGTTGTTATACTATCAAATGTGTGATGAATGAGGTTATCAAACATTATCTTATTTCTTATTATTAAACATAATCTTATTCATTATCTTATTTCAAATTATGGTATGTCATTGACATTTTATGGTTAAATTGGTAATTCTGGAAAGAAATTATGGTAATAAAATCATGAAAATAGTGAAGCTACTTAATACTATACAGTAAAACTCTCTTTTAAATTTCTATAAAAGCAGCTAGGGGATTGAAGTTTTTAAATAACATTTTTTGATATTATTGCTCTGAACTAGAGTCCTTCAATANGGAAATGTTCATAGAAGGTATCAAGTTATGTTCACACAAAATTTCATTGAAATCGGTGATTGTCGAGCGGGGACCGTTGGTCCACTTGACATGGAATGGCCCAAGCGGCGACAGCTGTAAAACACTACAATACATACACACATGATTTTAGTGTAGGAGGTTTTTTAATTCCAGATCTTTCCCTGAGATAGTGACAATTCCTCATCGCCCTGTTGGTTACTCTAAATAGGAGCAATGAACTTCCTTAAAAACGCAATCCATTCACTCACCTTCTCTATTTTCTCATACAACATATATTTTTTCCTGCATATGACTGCCTTCAGAGAAACTACTTACTTGTCAAATTTAGGTGATGTCTCAGTAAGAAATGCTTAAAATTCAGATGAACTCATCTATGGTTCTACAATGTTATAAAACTAAGAGGTGATTTTCATTGACGCTAATAGCAATGAATGTTTAGAATCCGTAAAAAAATAATATTTTCTGCAAACTTCTCTGATATTTTTCTAATTATTCATCGTATTCTCAAAAATACAGGTCGATATTTTGATTATACTTCGAGAAATTTTCTTCTGATGCATCGATTGATTCCTAGGATCTCCGAGTTTGTATACACTGGCGATGTTCAATATTTTAAAGCAACCTTTTAATTCCACAAACAATTTCCGACGATTAACTATGGCAGTACCTAAATCATCATCTTATCNTAGAATCCGTAAAAAAATAATATTTTCTGCAAACTTCTCTGATATTTTTCTAATTATTCATCGCATTCTCAAAAATAAAGGATACAACGTCGATGGTTTGATTATACTTCGAGAATTTTCTTCTGATGCATCGATTGATTCCTAGGATCTCCGAGTTTGTATACACTGGCGATGTTCAATATTTTAAAGCAACCTTTTAATTCCACAAACAATTTCCGACGATTAACTATGGCAGTACCTAAATCATCATCTTATCAACAATTAATTTTAGAAATAGGTTTGGTGGTGCTTGTAAACTGATAGAAATCGCTAACCTTAGTTATAATCTCTTTATATGGAAGCCTATGGATTATTCTGAATCTTACCAAACTTTAGGGGTATATCTGTAATCGACGTAAAATCTTCAAGTTACTGAGGTAGTGAATTTTTGGGGTGTTAAAAATTATGTAATTGCATTTAAAATGCGTATTTTAATGACATTATAATAGTTACTTTAGTCGATCGGGCAAGATCATCTTCAAGACTCAATTTATCTTGCTTTGTCAATGTTCCAAGTTAAACAATTAACAACTTAAATATGCTAGTCACTCTTTCATTTTTGCCATACAAAACAGTGGGTTTTTCAACCATCCTAAATTGGACTCCTTGGAAAATTCCTGAAATGACATCTACCTCAAAAATAAAGACATGGATATATTCATTCCGTTAGGGAATACCCGCGGCGTAGATTAGAAATCGTGGTCCAACCATTCCCCATCTTACTTTTGATCGGTCGCCGTTAGTATACCCTTACTGTAGATACCTGCTCAGCAGGGGTCCGGTCAAAAATCCCCATTAGCCCTTTCAAACTTTCGCTATCCCGTAAACGTATGACCATCCGCAACATGCCAAAAAGGGGGTTTTCCACGTCAGAGTTCAGCTTCACCCATCGTCAATTCTATGGTTCCTTTGGGAAAACAGACAACACCTTTCGATGGGCAAAACCAAAGAAAAGGAAATAATGAGAGGAATGAGAAGGGGATACTCCAAAGACTAGGGTAACAGGGAACGTCTTCCCTTTCCTCTGGATGAAACGGGAAAAACCCAGATGAGAATTTGTCACAAACGGTGCCAAATCTCCCTATCATTGCAAGTCATTTGCTGACATATGTAATTGTGTGACCTATAAAAGAACTGACATGCCGCAATTAACACACAGAAAAAGATACCGAGCAGTGGGATTGCTTATGGCAGAGGTTATAGCGAGAAAGATTGAGCGGAAGTTGTCTTGCGGGAGTTAAATAAGTTAAAGCAAGAGAGAGATTTAGCATCAGATAATGATTTCGACAGCATCATTTTGCAATAAAAATAAACTTGATTTAATTACACGATTTTTTATATGGAACTGGTTTAGTGTTTTCAGAAAAGTATTACACGATTTTTTATATGGAACTGGTTTAGTGTTTTCAGAAAAGTATTACTGGAGTGTTGCTGTTATNTAAACATAATCTTATTCATTATCTTATTTCAAATTATGGTATGTCATTGACATTTTATGGTTAAATTGGTAATTCTGGAAAGAAATTATGGTAATAAAATCATGAAAATAGTGAAGCTACTTAATACTATACAGTAAAACTCTCTTTTAAATTTCTATAAAAGCAGCTAGGGGATTGAAGTTTTTAAATAACATTTTTTGATATTATTGCTCTGAACTAGAGTCCTTCAATATAAACCACATAACGAGTCAGCTGAGCTGATAGAGTATCAGTTTCACTCAATGTCAATTAACTGGAGATTAACCTGGGTTTGATTCCATACACCAGCCAATTTTTGTGTTTGGGATCTGCATGAGTGTTTGGGATCCGCATGAAACGGGCTTAAGTAAGAGACTCGAAGGTGATCAAAGGAAGGCGGCTAGGTACATACATACATACATAGTTGGTAACCATAAGAAGGATAGGAGTGTTAGTAAAATGTTACATCAGTTGGGATGGGAATTGTTAGAGTCAAGGAGGAGGACTTTCAGATTGACAGGTATATTTACGTGCAGAACCGTAAAGGTGGTTGGGACGAACTACACCAGAGGTTTCAAACTCCAACTTATAACCGCAACCAGTTTAAAAATAAAAGAGTGAGAACAAAAGAATGATTTGGCCAAATTTTCTTTCATGAATAAGGGAATGGAATGCACTACCTGGAGAACTTCTCATTCCAATGCCAGAAAATTCCAAAAAATTTAAATCTAAGATAAAAAGTATGCATAAGTAAAGTATTTGGCTCACTTTTAGTTGTATATATTTGGCTTACTTTTAGTGGTATTTAATATGCATAAGTTGTGTATATGTATGTCATGTATATGTTTAAGTTATGCTTACTTAATGTATACTTTTAGTAAAATAACAAATATTTGTTAATTTTTTTCTGGTAAATGTACTAGATATGTAAGATATAATCCCCTTTACATGTTGCTGTAAAGGGGTATTATATCTTACATATTGCTGTTTTGATTTGTGCAATCATGACTTGAATGTGTTCATTTATTCTATGTAATTATCTATTGTTTTATTGTAATTATTGTGTCATTGAAAAGATCTGCAATGTCCACTGGAGGTTTTTGGATGGGTTTTCCTCCTGTCTTTGGGCAAATGCTGGACATATTACACCAATTTTCTTTTATTCCCCTGACCGTTGCCACCTGGTACCAAATTGCAACGATAATGTAAATAAATAAATAACCAAGTATAATGCCTGATGTTGAAGTTAAACTTGCATGCTAATCTAGCTTAAGTTTTATGTATATATTTAATTTTTTGTTATAGAAACTTGTATTCTCATGTGCAGTAAATAAGTTTTCACACATCAAACACCATAGCCCAAAAAATAATTATTTCCAAAATAATAATTATTTCAAATGTGTACTGAATAGGTTATTTCTTTAAATTCATGCATATTTTTTACATAATATATTTAGATATTTATCAAGGTATGTCTCTTGTTGTGACTGGAAATAATCTTACTAAACTGTTTATCAATGTGATAAATTATTCAGTGACTATTCTTATGAGTAGTACAAGAAGTTCCTTTCATTGATCCTTTAAATATGCTTACTGATGAGTGATTTCCTGATGTTTATTGATTATTAGAATAAAGATTATAATAATGTTCACTGACTTTTGAAGTTCCCAATTCAGCCCTCCAGCCAGAAAGGTTGGACAATTATTTTAAACTAAAGTCTTATCATCATTAAAATATGATGTTATGCAGAAAGAAATGAGAAATTATCATAAATGATGTAAGCATTATCTAATTTATATTACCAGCTGACCTACATTTGAAACTCAATATCTTTTTTCTTTGCAAGTCAATGTTGCTATCACTGAATTATGGTATGCACTCATTTAATTTCTTACACATTAATATCAGACTAAGTCACCATTGTATTATTGTCAGTTTAGATATTGTGATGTTCCAATAGAAGAAAAAGAACTCTGATTACTGTTCAATATAAGGTTGACCAGAGGAGGAAAATTAATTGCAACCAAGTTACCAAACAGAATCTCTTAAGAAAGGCTGAAGACTGGAGACTTAAAATTCCAAAGAAGTAAAGTAAAAGAGAAATATATAGACATGAAAAGAAAAGAAAATTTGGAATTGGTTGAATGATTTTTTTTCTAACATAGCCTAAAAAGTAAAATGAAATTTAGTAAGTAGTCTTGCATATTTCATTATGGATAAATAGTTTATATTTAATACTCAAATAGTTAAAAAACCTACACATAAACACACAAGTAAAGAGATTTCCACATATAGTGGCTTCATTTGCACCATAACTTACAACAAAGAGATTTTTGGATTAATTAAGCCTTGCAGTATGCAAGTATTATAGCAAATAGCTAAATTCCTTGCACATATAAAACTACTCCTTAAAACCAAGTATATACAAAATTAAGAAAATACTGACTGAGTCTTTTTACTATTGATTGGTCTCCAACTTCTTGGCAGATCTTATAACCACTCAACAAATATGCAACATGTGCTGGAAGAGCACAGTAAAAATACTTGTATAGAATACAGTAACCTGTGTATATAACCTTGCACAAATATCCCACTTTCATTAGCTTACTTTCTTTTCTTTCTCTACTTAAGTTAACTCTTTGACTTATTTCAAAATTAAATCCTATCCATCAAGTCAGAATTCAAAAAATTCATGATACTCTTACTTATAAAATCTTCTGCGTTATTCATTAGGCATCTTAAATTATGACTTACACAGTCTTTGTTTACCAAAATAATAACCTTAGACATTAAAACATATCGTAGTTAAATATTATTCTATTTTATATTCTATTAGGTAATCTTTATGTATATTATTGTATATTCTATTATAAATAGGCACATGATCTGATTTATCTTAAGTATGTAATCCATATGAAAAACATGCTTCTAATATTATAGCTTATAACTACTTTAAAAATATACATTTAAACAATTTACTTATGGCAGCTTTTAATCTTCCACTAGAAAACATTAACCCCATCCCTGACAACAACACCCATGAAAAATCTGAAAAGTAAGTTACAGATGGAGTGATTGGAAGGAGTGAATGAAGCAAGGACTTCAAGACGGGGACTAGCTGGAAAGAGGTAGATAGGAATCGGGAAGCGGGTGATTCCATGTCAAGTGGACCAATTTCAAGGAAATGCCCCGCTCGACCATCACCGATTTCAATGAAATTTTGTGTGAACATAACTTGATACCTTCTATGAACATTTCCCAAGTTTTACATCCATCAATAAAATATTTGCTGAGATATAGTCATTTGTTTGACCCCCTACCGCAGCCTTCTACAGTTAGACAGCGGTTTTTAGCAAGTTTGAGACACGTTATTTCACGCAGTATTCCGTTGAGCAAAACAAAACTTGGTATTCTTATACAACCTATGTTGCTCTATTAAACAAAATAATAAGAA
>KZ308456.1:519195-568266 GCA_000376725.2 Ladona fulva | reverse complement strand
AATAAGATAAAATTGTTAATATTTAAAATTTTTCAAAATAAAAATCACAGATCATCACAGAATCACTAGATATAATGAGAATTTTCATTCAAAATTCAGTAGAATTTTTCCCCATCCTGCAAATGTTAAGGTAATATTAGCCCCCAGTTGAGGTTAAGCATCCTCAAGTAGAAAGAAATTTTTTCTTCCTGCTATTTACCATAAGTCACAAAAATTCAATAAGTATCACAGCCTGTCATTTGTCTCCACTTAAAACTTCCTGCTATCGTCTATCAGATTACATTTTCAGGAGATTATTTTTATGATTATCTTCTTTTTTGATGGTTGTACTTTAATTATATGTATTGTTTCGGAAGATTTTTTGTCAAGAAGAAAATTATAGGTGTTTACAGACAATTTTGTTCACCTGGATGTGAAGCAGCTGCTTAATTTTTGTTGGAAAATGTCTTTACAACAGTAACATAGTTTATTTTTTATAACTTTATTAAATGTTAGTGAAAATCAACCTATGGCAGTAATTTGGTTAAAATTATAACTCTTTGAATGGATTCTTCTTTCTGTACTATTTCTTCATCTACTATCTCATCTTCTTCCTTTAAGTCTTTGGCATCACAAATTTCTTCTACATCCTCTGGGGAACCAGAGTTGTTTTCAAGATCATCACATTGGACAAACTCTTCAAAATTTGTGTCCATGTCAGGAGAAATTTTCACCCAATTTTCATGATCAGTCACATCCACATCCATAGAATTATTACAATTGAATCCAGCCTTCGTAGAACAATTTGATATTGTTTGAGTTGTATCTGAATTCCAGGCAGCTGTTACCCTGTGCAGTGCCACGTCTTTTTTTGTCTTAATGTTCCATAAGCGATGAGAAATGCATGGTTCACATGCTTGAATTTAGACGAAGAAATTGAAAGAGAAAAAGTCTGCCGCAGCTGGGAATCGAACCCGGGTCTCCCACTTTTCGGGCGGAAGTTCTGTCGTGGTAGAGGACAGAGCACCCGCCCGGAAAGTGGGGGACCCGGGTACGATTCCCGGCTGCGGCAGACTTTTTCTCTTTCAATTTCTTCGTCGTTCCTTGGTAGGTTTTGCAGTTTTCTTAAGTGTAATTTCCATTTCCCTTCTCAAGAGCATTTTTCTGCAAAATTTATGAGCTGAAATACTGTTGATTGCATTCTTACTCCATATTATTATTTATCTTCTTCATCTGTCGCTGAGTTTTTGTTCATCTTTTAACTTAATTCATGGTAGTAAGCTTTTTCTAAATAATCTTACATTTTAAAAGCTACCTTAAATTATTTCTAACAGAAAAGTTCGTCCTACGGATAGGAAGAACATAAAACGTAATTTGTTATTTTCAATTATACAATGATATCATATTTTTGTTAGAGGATAATTGAGGCAGCAAAACAATTTTAACCGATAAGTCCGGAAGGAGTAAATTAATCTTATGATTCAGGCCTAATTAAAGAAATCCGACCTTTAATCTTTTTAGTACTATACTGCTAACAAAGTAAAATGCAACACTAAATTTTAATTTTATGTTGATAATAAAGATATAATAGCCTTCAACGCGTTTCACAATGATTTAAAAAGGCGCCGACAAAGCTCCCTCCTCCCAAAAGCCAATAGAATGAGGAGAAAACTTTAGACTCGCTCTCTTCGGGCTTTACGCTAGTTATGCGGGTTGCGTCGAAGGTGGTAAGATTTATGTGGAGCTAGGTGTACCTTGGTTTAAACATTTCTTCTGTACATTACTGAACTCAGGTGATACCTACATGCGGCCTATCCACACTTCGAGGCGACAAGGGCGGTGCCCCTGAGTTTGCCGCCCACTCAATATACGGCAAACATTCACTTAAAGAAAATGGCAATGCGGACAATAGGAAAAAGGATGATTTTAGTTTTCTAAATGTTCACATTTTATATAAATGTAAACATACACACACACATGTCATACATTAAAATAGATTGTGGTTTTGGTTCTTAACTGATAAGCCAGAGGACTGAAATTTCTGCTTCCTTTTTTCCATGGTAAGACTCCGTGAATCGGGTGGCTTTTGAGAACTGGTATGTCCCTAGCATGTTCATCTTTATCAAAGAAAATGTCACGAAAATAACATTTTCTTTTTCTAGTATCCGAGTAGAAAAAGAACAGCAATTGTGTCCATCTCGTACTTCATGGGAGGCATCCCTCACACTTTTCACATACACCATCTTGTAAAGCAAAAACACGTAAATTACATTGAAAAAAAGACAAACTTAATCTACACGCAAAATTAATTTTGAATGTTTATTAAGCCTTCATAGCTTCAGACGTTTTGATTTTTATCATATTTTTGGTAATTGGTCGGATTTCCCAACCACTATAGTTCACAAAAAGGCTCTTTCTAAAATAATTGTCTCCCTGGGCGGTCCGCCCCCCTTCCACGCCATTGATACCAACCATATAAGGTGATATAATTCCTTGTGATTATATGAAGTACACTTAATTCATATTAACCAATCAGCAGATAAAAGACCATTGATTGGATTATATTAACCATGGATTGGGTCAGCAGCATAGCTCATAGGCCTTCATTTTTCTTCATATATACACACTTACACATGTCTTTATTAGACGAAATTGGGACTTATAAGTCCTATCTTCCATTTAACCCTTGTTACAAAATATTACAAAAAAATATGAAAAATATTTATATTGAGAGAGAAAACAATAAATAGTAAACTATAAAATAATAATAATAAGGTCTTTATTAAAGGCGAGATTGAGACTGAAAAGTATGTACATGCATTAAAAATATTTGATCATAGAAAAAATTCATCGCAAAAAAGAAAGAGAGATAGTTTAAAACGTAGAGAATAGTAATAAATTACAATAGATATCAAGAAATCAGTGAAGTACAGGCGTAGCAATGAAAATAACCTTAAAATTACAAAGTTGCAAAGAAGGTCATCAAAGCATATGAATATCGTACATGAAGTTATTATAAGAAATGTTTTTATGCACAAGAAGGCTGACAAGAAAAACGTAACAAAATTTAAAGGGAATAGAAATGATAAATAAAAGAGGAAAGAAGAAAGTAATAAGGAGAGTATGAATAAGAGTGCATAGATTAAATTGCAGTGTCAATACAATGTTGTTCCTGGAGGAGTTCTTTCGAATAACGCTTTTTAAAAGAGGGTAAGGAAGGAGAATACTGAACTATGGGGGGAGTGCATTCCACTGTCTGCAGGCAGTGACATGAAATGATTTATTATATATTTCAGTTCTATGGATTGGTATTTGCATTAGATTGTTACCCCTTGGGGGTGGTCATTGGATGAGATCGTGAGAAAAGAAGCTTCCATTGTCAACCTTACTGCAAATGTTGGATAAAACAAGCAAAACGATCGTTTATTGTATAAACCGTGGTGTGAGTACTAATTTCAGGGAGAGAAAAATTTAGTCGTCATTCTTCGAAGTTTTCCTCCCGAAGCTATATCTGCCGTAGTCACGGTCAAAGAAATTTAGGTGATGGACAGGCGGAAAGTGAAGGATCATGCGGGAATTTAAATGCCAAAGGAGATGTGCCACTGATCCAGCGCAAGGTTTCAAAGTATTGCACCTTATATCTCCTAAACCGCTAAAAATTGCATGCCTAATGTCTAATTACTGACTTTTTGAGGTACATCAAAGGGAATTCTATCTTTAAATGGATGAGTATATTTTCTTAATCACATTAAAATTAATATAAATTAAATAAATATTAATTAATTTGAAAATCGCCTAATAACCAATTAAAGACGAAAAAATTAAGTGTAACCAATTGTTTAAGATATTTTCTCGTTTTTCCATCAAACTTTGCTTAACTCTTGTTCTTTGACCACCAAATCCTGCTTAAAACAAGAAGTAACTGCCAAAAACAAACAATTTCTGTCTATGAAACAAATTTTTAGGAGACGAGTTGACTTTTATTTTATCTAGACTAAAGAGTTACCTATGATGGAGCAATTATTTTCAACGTACTACTTTTTTCTTCCCAGATCTTTACTGATAATCACTCTAAGACTACCATACTGCTATAGCTCTATCATTTCGATGTTTATTTTTAATACCTATCGTTTCGTTAATCTGTTATTTAATTTCCTTATAAAGACGAAAATTAGAGCAAGAGTTGGCTTAAATAATAAGAATAAAAACACTAATTCTGTTTCTAGAATGATTCTCTGATTTTAAATGAAAAACATTTCAGCAATCATCGACCTTTTTCATGTTAATTCGTTCGAAGCCAAAAATCCAGGGTTTAGCGCATAAAACTATTTTCATTTTAATCCTTTAAAATGGTTTGAACCTGTTTCACGGATTTTCATCTAAATGGCGATAACTTCCTGATAGTTTACTCACAATCAGAGATACCACTGCTGATAAATGCTGCCGTTTGCGGAAAAAAGATACTGTAAACAGAAAAAGGAAACCCTTTGATTTCGGCTATCGAAGAGATATCATGTCACTTTCCCACACCACTCTAAGTTGTCTCCAATCCTCGAAAATAACATCTTCCAATCCTTCTCATCGTCGTTAGTGTTTTTATCAGTGTCACTTCCTAAACAGGCAGATTTACTTACAAAATTTGCTTTGGTGAGCAAGCCCTAAAAGAAAGAATTATAAATCACTGTAAATCGGGATTTTCCTGAAACAATAAATAGATTTATCGGTACGATTAGTTGTGACAGATGAAGGTTGCGACGTATCTCTCGTCTGTTCAAAGGAAAGCATGGGACAGCATTTACAAGGAGAGACCGCGAGAGTTACTCCGCCAATTTGAACTAAATATTTTTCATGGGAGAGGAGATTAAATTAAACAAAAGTGAATCGGGGTTCGTCTAAATGCACCTTTGTTTTTTAGTGATAATTAATTTTCTTTTTAAAAATTTCAACCAGTGAAGCGCGGAGCAGATTGGGCTGCTGTAGAGGTTAGAATGCAGAGGGTTATGGTTCGAGTCACGAATCGTGATGTTTATTTTTCATTCTTATTTATTTCCATTGTATTCAGATTTTTATTCAGGTATATGAAATCACTCACTGACTGGCAAAAAAATTTTTTTCTTTAATGTAATAAATCGAAACTGCAATTTTGTACTTGGAGATGTAGAGACAAGTACATTGTTGCAGTTTGTTTTCTTCAAAATAATGCTTAATTAATGAGTAATTAATCATTACTAAATACTAAAGCCCATTAAGGGAACCCCGTTTCACTTTTGTATAATTTCATCTCCTCTACTACGAAAAAAAAACTTCGGTCAAATCGGAGGAGCGACTCTCGTGGTCTCTCCTTGTTAGTGTTACTGGGTGTACACAATTGGAACATTTACAGCTGAAGGGATTGTAAGTTTCGGTATCAAAATAGAATAATTGGAAATGAAGTGGAAAATTTAACTCTTCATGACTAATGGCTGCTTATTTCTGTCGTTATATAAAGGCAAATGAAAAATAAAAAAGCGAAGGCCTCTAGTAATGGTGAAGGCTTATCTTAGAAAGAAGACGATCTTGCGGATTTATTTTAATTCAGATTTAAACTACGAATTACAGTAAATTATNCAGGCGGAAATGTTGATTTGAAGGCTTTGAAGATGGATGGAGATGAAAAAAGGATATAAGAGGAGGAAAAATGACGTAAAGAGCGATGGAGAAGAATATGGCGCTCATCAGGGAAGGACGAGTGGGGAATGAGTGAAAAATGTGACTTTAAGTACCTGCGTTGCGCTTGACGTCAACTCATATCTGTTGGGTTTCTAGCGGCGCCGTGTTACTTCCACTAAAAGTTTAGCTTTGGGAATTATTTAGGAAACATTTGTATCAACACTTCGTAGGTTTCAGAATACGGAGCAATCACGCAACAAAAATTAAATTTTTTATTTCTAGAAAGGATTTTCGATTTTTGAAACATTTAAAAGACGATTATTACACTATACCATTAGAATACGTGCCGTAAGAGGCTAGGAAGGTTCCTTTTTTAGTACGCGATACGACGATATCTTTGTTGCATATTCAACAATAACATTTGAGCGTATGAGTGCATCCAATACTTGTTTGTGATCAGGAATGATTTTTACGAAGGCGGAACGATAGTCGCAGTACTCGGATCATAGAAAACTTTTAAGAACATTGGGAATACGATTGTGCGATCGATTCTTCCTAAGACCAAAACTCTAGGAGTAGACAAGTTTAAAACTTTTAATCCGATTGACAACGATATAATACATATTCGGAAATCGAAAAAAAAATCTCATCAGACTGAGACCGCTTTCATGCAACTCTGAAATGCGTTGCCGTAAGTTGTGCCGTTTCCTTGCAATTTTATAAATCGCGAAAAAGCAGCGACTCGCAAAAAATGCCATTTTTTGGGTACCTTGGTTTAAATATTAATTCACGGTAAACTTAGGTCTTCGTCTGTGGCAGCAACGAAAATCTACAAAAAGGCTATAGAATTACCTTTAGTTTGGTGTAAAAATATTTCATGTACGTTGTGCATTAAGCTCGCAATAAATTAACAAAGTCCAGGGGCACAAAATAAAGAATCCGATAGTAGTGGCTCGGGGAGCTCCTATTTTAGTACGCGGAACTCTCACAGCGATATCTTTGTTGTTTATTCCTCAATAGAGTTCCTTGAACTCGAAAGTATATACATGGAGTTTCCTTTAATTATGATGTTTTTCGTCATTAGCAGTATCTTTGAATCTATCATTGACGTAATCAATATTACACGACCGTAGAATTAAGAGAGGTGATGTACCTTTTCCACAAAAACATTTTCATTTAATGACTAACTCGAAGAGGTTTCGACGAATAATAATATTTTTTCCGCTAGTCTTTCTGTGCGTATGAATATTTTTACGAATATTTCCACGTCACATGATGATGACGATTAATATTCATTTAATTTATCTTATCTTCGCACTTAGAACTTTTACTGCTATCTTAATACCAACCTGTTCTGAAACAGTTTTATTTGTATAACATAAGGTTCTTTTATGATTTTTATGGTAATTTATTTATAGTTGTTATGGCTTTTTATGAAATAACGTATGTGTACCATTTTGTTTGCTTTGCAGATGTAATTTAACCTGCCTTTCCCTTAAAACTTTAAAACTTAAAAGATAACTTTCAGTAGGTTTCGTAGGTTTTCACACTTCCTTTCTTGTGGGTGGGGTTACTACTGAGGTGTATTTTTTCCTAAGTTCTAACTCAGGTTTATAAACACATAAAGTAGTTTTCTTTTGCACACTTTTTCAAGCTATCTCTTTCTTTTACATTTCATATGACGAAGGGTTAGATGTAAGAAGAGACTCAGTAGTCTCAGTCTCGCCCTATTAAAGTCGCATTTATTAATATTCCACGAAACCTGGTCTTACGTTTTCATTACAGAAATTCTTGTGTAAATATTACAAAGTATGAATGTGAATTTTATTATGAGACCACCCTGCTATCTCAGTCGATCCGACAATTAGCTTAAAATAAGAGAAATAGATGCCAAGACAAGGAAAATAACGAACAGGATGTTAAGGATGAAAGCGATGAAAACAAGCTAAATAAGCTACTCGAACGCTCAGTGTCTACACCCCCTGCCACACGCCGGAAGGCGGCTTGCAGGGTACTTATGTAGATGTAGATGTAGATGTAGAGTGCCATAATCTAAGAAAGATATTTTAAAATAGAGAAGAGTTTTTTATAGTCAAAATTATTTTAATTATCTAAATAACTTTGATATATGGTAGTTGAGATATAGATAGGAGATTGCTGTAATACAGGAGGCAAGTATGGATGTTCTGGAGTCACTCTTCAAAGGCATAACACTTACTTTACTTCAGGTTAATAGATGTAACGAGCAAGAAAAAGAAAGAATTTTGTTAATCATGCATGAAAACCAATCACCATACCTCTTATTGGGTAGGAAGGTTAATTGAATTAAATTCAACAGATACGGCCTTGATATCGTACAAGTTTTATGAAATAAATTGGACATAGTACTTCTTCTACACGGATTTATTCACACGACAGGTTTTGATAATTAGTTTAAAACGATTTTATGGAAAGTAAGAATGTCCTAAAAGACCGGGAGTCGAGGACCTAGATCTTCAACTTTCCACTTACACATCCATTTGTTCCGGAAGGATTTAAATTGAATTGTTTTATGATTTATATTTTAACGATAAGACAACAAGAAACTTCTTGAGGTAACTCATCGAGTACTTTTTTCTGTCGTATTTCTGCAAAAGGTCACCGAAAACATTTTCTTTTGCTGTAGCTCAAGGAGATCGCCAACCGTAGATTCACCTCTGGTTTCACTCGTGGAATAGCAACGAAACCAGATCTAATCGGTTTAAATCTACTTATTACGCACCGGATAAACTTGGATGTAAATTCAATAGAACGATTCCTTGAATGAACGATCTCCTTTTTTCTTTAAAGGACCCCGTAGGATAGATTTAAAACCTGCAATTTTATTGCGTGAGGTAGATTACAGTAATTTTTGCATATTTTAAATGAAATTTTCTTTCTTGAATCACAATTGGTCTATCAGTTCTTCCTCAGTTGAGAATGTAATCGAAGTTTATGCGAGCGTATGTATTCATTACTATCCAGAGCAAAGATTTGCGATTTCATTATCAGGATGAGTTCAAATGAACAGAAAAAACTCGTTTTTATCGTCGGCTGTTACACACCACATAAGTAATCTTTCTCATGGAATGTGCCGTAATTCCACCGATTATTTTGAGTAGAAATAAATAAATAAAGCAGTCACATACTTAAGTATTGACAATATAAACAAGAGGATATCGCACGTCTCGAATAAGTTGAACATTAAAATCCGAGAAAAATTCTCTTTAAATAATCTCATTTGATAAATATTAATTCTCTTTCAGTATATTTAGTAATCAACAATAAAAAATAAACCATCTGCAATTTAAGATCTTCTAGGTAACGGAAAGCCATTTTTCTAGCCTACAACTCCGATTTATCTTAATGGAATGAGGTGCGATATCATATTAGCCAGTGATAGTGGTGTAGTAGTAGATTAGTAGTGATGGTGTGTGGGGAAACCCATCTGAGGTAGGGCGGGTATTTGGCCCAGACCCTGCAATCAAGGAAATATAAATTATACAATGATACGTACAATGTAATATTTGTTCTACAAATCCCTATTACATTATTCCTATTGGTAATAGCTTAATTTTACAATATCCCTAAAAAGACGGTTTTTTATTGGTTGGTAAATGTTAGGCCCTCAAAATAAAGATGTGAGAATGGCCCGGGTTCCAGTTTATACTTATGAGACAATGAAGGCAAACTTGCAGAGGAAAATTTACTCACACAAATCTCTAATATACAATCTGCTTTTCAGACCATAGGCTAAATTCTGGTGGCTTATCACGTTTAAGCCGTTATTTTTGTGGGAGGACAATGAAATCTGCATTTAAATCCACATATATATCCTGCTAGCAGCCTATCGGCATAAGGTACGGGAATCAAGTCCATAATGGCAACTAAGAAAGTATTGTAAGAGACTCAGGGCAGAAAACTAAAACGATTTGAATATTCCAAATGTTAGTATAAGTTAATTCGATCGCTGATCTTCAATCAATCGTGAGGAAGAAAGGTTTTGATTGGTACTGGATATTTGATTCATTGCACATAAGACGATTGCTCGTTTAAGCATGTCGTATCGTGCTATGAATTTGTGTATAAACACACATTGGGAAATACTGCAGTTCCGTGTAATAAAGCCCGTCTAAAAATCCCTGCTTGCGGGAAACCCTTGTATCTGAGACCTTTGGGTCGAAACCTTCCATTACCTCACCATGGGGAGCACCTGAGGGATAATGCAGAGGTGGGGAAGGGTGGGTGGCGATAGGGGCGGGAGCGTCCGGAGGGAGATGAAAGCCTCAGCTTGAGGGCCAGCAGAAGCAGAAAGCGAATCGCTCGCTCCTCCACATCGTTCCGCGAGACGCAAGCCCACGCGGAGGGGCAGTGGAAACTCTCCCGCAGCAGAAAGAGGCACCGGCGGCATTCCTACCCGAGACCTCGCTCGGGCGAAGACGGCGGACCTCCGTCGCAGCTTCGGGAAGGATGATCGAATAGCGCCTCACGAATAGCTCGTTCTTCCAAATAATCCGAGAGACATGAACGCGCTGAAGGTACCTGAGAAAGTGTTCAAGTGAAAAATCGGCGGAGGAACGGATTTTTCGCGAGTGGAGGACGAGGAATTGTACGGAACATCTTCCTGATCATCGCATTGACAGTTGAACGAGATCGGATAGTTTCTCGCACGCTTTTCTTGGTGATTGGGAAACTTACGGAAAATAGAGCGTTCTATAGGATAGTACAAATTTCACTCTCTTGCGGGTGGTTTTTGACCGCTTGGCGAGGTTTTTGAACAGCTGGTCGCCCTTGGGAAAGCCGGAGTTCTTGCCGTTGCCACCGGGAAGCAAAAGGTTGTGACAGTATTGAGAATATGATGTTGTAAGATATAATGCATTTACAATCACGAAAGCTCGGGAGTACCCTTGCCTTCTTTCTTGTTTCTTGACGACTACCGGCGCGAGAGAAAACATCGCGTTGAATGTCAACTTGTGGTGAGGGGGAGGACGGAGACGTTTTCGATGTTTGCGAAGGATAAAGAAAGAAAAATGTGCATGTATCTCAGTTGGTGAGGTCAGTGGGTGAAAGTTTTTTTCGAAGAGGAAGGAGGGTCTCGGATGAGCAGGAAAAGCTTTTTTGTTTGTGGCAACTGTCCTTTTTCTTTTTAAGAGAAAAGGGTTTCTTCCTAAGTTCCATCTCGGGGAACGAATTTCGTTAAGGATCGCGTAACCAAGTGTGGTGGGCAATATGTCGCTGAAGGAGTGGTTGGCCCTGCTCATACTTTTCCTGACCTACCTGTTGGTGGGAGGGGCCATCTTCTTGCAGATAGAATCAGCCCAGGAACTTGAGCAAAGAGAGGCGATGCATATGGAGAGGAGAAGGGTACAAGGTAAGCGAGGGGACACTGTCTTATTTATCTTCCTGTCTCTTTTTCTCTGCCGCGAAACAGCAGACCCACGGAGTCGCGTTACGTGCCAAAGGCCTTTTAACGAAGCCTTTTAGCGAAGAAAGGAATTCATAATCATTCACGAAGAATACGTAACTTTTCTCCGCTATTCTCAAGAATTTTGTTTACGGAACACGAAGTCGTGCGATGTTTTCAAGCAGTCCAACGATGATTTTTCAGTTGATATTCGTATTTTAGTTGTAACTAATTTACTTTTCTTTTAATTGTCTTTCTTTCAATTATAGCCGATTTTTTAATACTTATTTTTTACATTAAAATTTAGTTACCAAACAGTAGTCTTTCCAGAATGATATATTTAGATTTTAGTAGAGGAAAATTGTTAATTTTCTGTGAAGTTCTCCAACATAACTTTTTGGTTTATTTTAAAAACATGAATCAAATTGCAAAATAAAGTATGCGACAATCGCGCAAAGAGTGTTTATGTCGGAAATTCCGAAACCAAACTGAAATTGTAGAATTTTGATACTTTTAATAAATTACCGACGTCGGCAGTTACGTTACTACTCTGATATAAAAAGTAAAAAAAAGTGTCAGATTTTAGTTAATTCGTAAAATGAATTATAATCATTATCTAGCTACCTTCAGTGTGTGATTACTGTGCTACTGTGATTCAGGCAATCATCCATTTACATATTCTTAGTTGTGAGCTATACAGTAATACCTGAAAGATCACCGAAGGAGCAATCTAAAAATGTCTACAAGATCAAAAGATGTGATCTCTTATCAATTCACAAAGAGATAAGTAAAGTTTCGCAGTCACTTCTTGCTCACGATTCTCCCTTAGGATATTCATTGCATTTGCAATTCCCTCAGCAAACGAGCATACGAATCGCTTCCGCTATTTGAAATTCGATTTCCTATTTGGTCCTCTATCGTAACACTCATATAAACACTGCTGAAAATGTCCCACTCACTTTTACTAGTTTACAGGACCTCCTTGGCGGTCTGGCATTCTCATGCCGATTCTCCTTCCTTTCTCGTTAAGCTTTAGTCTCGTTCCTCACTAGTTCACAGGAATGGGAAGTATCCAATATGTTTTGCTCATTTTTGAGATTTTTGTGCAAGCGATGATTCGCACGTACTTACAAAAATGTAATTCAGCCGAATCTATATTTGTAAGGAAAATATTCGTATATGAATTAGGAAAATAGCGAATAAATTCGTCAACCGAAGCATTCGTTATGAGGGTTACTCGTTACCGGAGGTATCACTATTTTTTGATGAAATATACCGCAATACAACCGAGGCATTGGAAAACTTATCGAGACTGTGTGCGTTTTCATAACTTTTTAAATCATAAAAAACAACCAAGATGATGAGCACCTACATAAAACGTAATCGGATTTAAATATGACAACGCTTGGGAAGTTGCAAATCGTTTACAACTTCGCGTAAGCCGTTCCTCAATCAGAAAAAAAGCATTCTGGCCACTTCCATGAGGACATTAACCAGAACGAAGGATGTTAAAACTTTTTTGTCGCGTAATCCGATGCAATTGGCTTTCCCAAGGATATGGAAACTCAACGCTATTGACACACCGCAGAAAATATTTTGAAAATATATGCTACAAGAACTCAGGGTATGTAATTATTCAGAGGAAATTTATATTATATTAATTCAAAATCAACGATTCTGCAGTAATTGGTTTCTTGAACCCTTCAAAGTTAGTCAGTCATCTCTCTTCTCATTGGAAACCAGTTTTCATTACCAATAACAGTACATTAAAGCTTTGATTTCCCTTTTCTGTCACATCACGAACATTAACATTCGTCGACTAAAAAGCTAAGAATAAACAGATGTGAAAATAGCAAGATGACTGGGACTCGAACCCAAGTCTCCGGGTAGATATACTAACAGTGTAGAAGAGACGCTGGTTGTTTAGTCGTTAGAATACCACCCCGGAAAGTTGGAGACCTAGGTTTTAATCCCAGTCATGCTGCTTTTTCACATTTGTTTATCCTTGGATTTTAAGGCACACACCTCTGTGTACAAAGTTAACTTCCTTTCCCTTCATCGCCCTTTATTCTTATGATATACAATTTCTCGAATTTCTTTCAAACGACTCCGAGCTATCCGTTCTACTTTGCTTACAGAAACACGCATCTTTCATCTGTTAAAACCGTAAGAGGAGAGATTCCGTTCTTTCCCGGGGTTCACAGCGATCTATCCTTCACTTCTTAGAATCTTTTATTATTTTGTTTTCCAGTTTCGCTAATTACGCTTAGCGAAATGGGAAATTTCTATTTTAGTTTGCGTTTTAAAAATCTATTCTAGTGTTAGTGAATTGGCAAATTAAGGTAAGAATGTGTTATTATATAAAATTTAAGTGTTGAATTTCATTTATAAAAGCAATATCCCATTCTTGTTTTCTCAAGCGGCTCAGTTGTCAAATACGTCGCGTAATGGCCTTCCAATGGAAAAAGGATCCCCACCTGCTGGTCCTCATCACCTCCTTATCCTCACATAGCTTCTGCTTTAAAGTACTTCTGTCATAAGGTTATTTATTAAACACATTCAATCTTCTCGTAGTAAACACATTGATTGTAATAAGTTTATGTCTATTGTACAGCCAGTTTAGAAATATTACTATCATTTTGAATCTGTTTTAATCGCCAATCTACGAGTAAATACTGAAGCTAAAATTACCAGTTCAATGTTTTGTATTACCCCAATACCCCTCGCTCTCCCTTTCATTTGTCTTTTGGGATTGGCTTGTTGTAAAGATTTTATTCATCTAATAAATTCATCTCCGTCCAATATGATTGTTTTCTTCAAGTTAAATTATGAATACATATTTCAGCTTCCCAGGCTCCCGATGTTTTTCTGTCATTTCAACCCAGTTCGCGTCCTATTACTCCGCAATGTAAGAGATAAAAGTGCAATATAGTTAACAATTGTATTCTTTCTCGGCTCATTAAAACTGAGCGTTAGAAATCCGCTAAGTCTGAGTAATCGAGCATTTCTCTATTAGAGGGCTTTCGGCGGATTTGCCAATAATCTAGAAACTCAATAAATGTGTCCGCAACGTGGAAAAGAAGGTGTTTTCCAAGGACGCCTAGAGTGCATAATTTCCTTATTCCAATCCTTTCAACCGTTACAGAGCGAGGCTTACAGAATTCTCTCGATGGAATTTCTCGAATGATTCACTCGATATGGTCTCTCGGCTAACTCTGATTACAAACGATACTGATAATCCAGACATCCTCCAATTCCTGGGTCCCTGGCCATTTCGCTCATCAAAGTATACTCTTTTCTAGTATCCGTCATTTAAATGGTATTATAATTCACTGGGTTGAATATTGTCAAATGTCTACTTTATTTAATAAATTAGAATTTATTTTCAAGATTTTCTTAAAATAAAGGTCCAGTTATGAACAAAATTTTCGTATATACTAGATTTGCAACCTTTTCAAATTTCGTTTGAGTTTTAATATGCTTGAAATTAATGTAAAAGTTTAGTTTATATTTATCAATGCTTTAATTTCTTAAATAAAGAAAATGTACTGCTTCTTTGCGTCTCAGAAAATTCATTTCTGGCCACTTCTCCCTAACGATCAGAAATTAGTAAGCGTCTGTAAGTATCTACTAAGATATATTATTTTGGTGTCGATGAATATGTCTTTTTTTTTAGCTTAAGGTCTTATTTGCTAAGGAATCGGTTTTTCCCTTTACGAGCCTTTTTCAAGTTGGACTTGTGCACTTCTATTTCTGGAGATCTATGGCGAAGAGAGGATGATATTGAATTTCTAAATTATCCCTTCCTTTTGAGAAGTTTCAATCACCTACAGGAAAATTTTGTTACGAGCGTATCAATTCTGAAACTCGTCTCCATATCTTTTAATAGAATTGAAGGAAGTAAAAATTTCGGAAATAGTAACATTTAGAGAGAACGATTCCCGAAGGTACGGAAGTTGCAGTTAATGTATATAAATATTATTTTAACGTTCCCTAAAAGATGGTGTTGCACAAAGAAAAAGGAAGTGTAAGTGATATTTCGGAGTCCAGTGTAGTGTCATTCGTCAATCTCGACTGTTATCAGTTGTATCAGAAGATTTTCCCTTCAGTAATATTGGTTTGTATTTACTCTTTCGTTAAGAGTTAGAGAAAAAAGATGGTACTTGTTGATTGATAACCCCATCTGAAATGTGGGGCAAGTAAATGGGATCCGGCGGATGGGAGGGGTATTTAGAAACAGGAGAAAGTGCAGCGCAAGGCGATAAGTTTTGTTGAAAAGATGCTACGGTAAACGACTAAGAGCTGCGAAAATACTCTGAGACGCAGGTTAGAAATCCTTGTAAGAAAGAAGATTAGAAGCTATGCTGAGATTTTTTGATTAATTTAGAGAAAATATCGTTTGCGGAAAATAAATCAATAATGAGTTAAATAAATTGTTTGCGGAAGATGTAATGGTTATCATATGATCTCAGAGTTACTTAGGCCTATTTGACAATTAGCTTAAAATAAGAGAATTGGATGCTGAGATGTATCGTTTTACGTGATTATTCTTCCTACGAACGATACGCGATACCAAGTAGAGGAAAGTTAGAACGCTAACACTCCGTGCCACAATTGGAAAGGCGACTTGTAGGGTATTAATATAGATGTAGATATTTTCTGCATACAATATTTTCTATCTGTAATATAAGAATTATCCCTTAGAATACAGATCCCGGAAGTCCTTAAAAAGTAGTTGAGAACCGCAGGCCTTCGCTGTTAAACCATAATCCCCTATTGCAGGGGAAGTGGGCAGAATATTCGAAAGCGGGATACAGAGGTAGGTGTTAATTGGTGGGCCGCTTTTGATTTATTCGATCCTTTATCGAGTATAATAATTCTCCAATCTCGAAACTTGTAAGTCGTTTTAAATTTAAATAAATGTTGGAACAGAAAAACCATTAAACCTAGGAGATATTCAACGGGATTTGAGCAGGCCGCAATCAGCCCGCGGGCCGCACTTTTCCGACTCCTTCCTTACTGGGCGGTTCAGGTGATGATGAGCGAGGAAACGAGGGGAGTGATAACGGTTCCCACGACTCGAGATGCTGGCCAATTTAAGATTCCCTCGGAAAATTGTGCCGATGTTCTGCCGCGGGGTTGTGGTAATGCTCGCGCTGACCTTGCGAGCTCATTGACGGCGGCTCTCGACGATAAGTGATTGCACATAGCGTTGCAGTCAATCAGGCGGCGCTAACTGAGATCATTCCGTCATTTTACAGGTGCGCACGCGAGCAAAAACGTATTAAACCTATTAACACTTGCCATTTGAACTTTGGACTCGGATTTAGGATTTCTTGAAAAGGAAAAAGAGAGATTTGGAACCATACGAAGCATCAAATTATCTAAAGGATATTCGCAGAACTTCTGTAAATTAGTTATGTATATAGCTCGGGAAAATGTTGTTAACTTTTATTATAGATAATGGGGATATGATTGAATACGATTCGTCGAGGAGAATTGACATTTTCAGCTGAGTATAAAACGTTAATTAAATCGTTAAGTATGAATCAACTATCAAACTTTTCCCAAATACTTAAACTTATACAATCCAAATGTAATGAATGAAAATAATGAATAGCTATAGCTCTATCTAAGTTCGACAATCTGTAATAACCTTCTAATTTTCCGGAGAAATTCCTCCGCAGTGATGGAATTGAGTTTGGCGTCAATTAAACTAAACCCTACAATAGAAGATTATCAATTTCTGATTGAATTCCGCGGTAGATCTATTATCATGCAAATTTTCCGAAATGATGCTCCGCGTAGTTACAAGATTACTCCAGCATGTATTGCAAATAAAACACAGCACTTTATTATTATCTAAATTAATTACAATACTCATTTATGTAGTTAAGAAACAGAAAAATCTAAATTTACCCTTAATAATAAAATATGATGGATCGCTGGTCTCCTACCTTTCTTTAACTTCTGATAATTGATATAAAAGCAACGTTAATCTTTATACAGTGCCTCCTTTCTAAAGGAACAAACTCGATCAAGGAAGCACTTTCGTAGTCTTCCTTGTAAGGAATTACATATCTAGGTGATTGACACAACGAATCTTTTTCATATTCTAAAAGTTAGAGAAACTCCTCCGTGCAGTTGTGTACACAACTTGGCAACTATTACAATATATTACATCATTTGCTAGTCTTTTTTCTAATTCCATTTAAAGCACCCAATTTTCATCGAAGGTTTTTTCTCTATAATTATTTTTGTTTAGATTCAGAGCGCATTGTATGGCGAATCATTAACTCGTCTAGAAATCTAAAAATCGCTTCACCGTTGCTTAGAGACTACTTGTGAATTTTATGATTTAAATCAAATTACTTTTTCGTTGTTTTTGTTGCATCGTTTTCCGCGTCGTCTTCCTTCCTTCCGTACCCCTTCTGCATCGGTGTTACTCTGTTCTCATTCCTCCCTTATCATCCGACAATTCATTTCTTTGAATGCATTCGTTTCATAACACAATCTATGATAATCATAGGTTTGATAGTGGACTAAAATTCATCGCTACGGAAAACCTTTGAAGAGACGCAACAGTCTTGCAGAAGGGGCGTGGCCAGGATTAGTCACGGGGGGGGGTTCTAAACTATGGAGTAAACGTAATACTGTCTGCATTCCTTTGGCGACAAAATTCTGCCCTAAATGTAATAAAGATGGAATTAACTTTACATTTACAAATATATCTTGCGTATCACCAGTGGCGTGTGTAACTTTAAATATTTAAGCAATTGCAATTTACCTCCAATAACCTCGACTCTAAAAAATCCATTTGGCTCCCTGTGTGTTTTATATCCAGTTAGTTGGAAGGTGTATAAAATAATCACATATATAAAAAGCAAATGTCTGTCCGTCCGTCCCCCTATTTATCTCAGAAACGGCTTGACTTAGAGATCTGAAACAAACTACATTGTGATTCTAAGATGCTGAAACCCCAGGAAAATTATTTTCATCTCTGTAAAGGCCCGGGTTCGAACCTAGGAGCACAACATACGTTTCCATAAGAGATGTATGTAAATTACGTTTTCATGACTTGCAGAGGTCGTTTCTTTTACTAAATTAAATTAGAAACAATGGCCCTACGAAATTAAGACAAGTGCCAAAAGAATGGAAAATGAGCTTAGAATCTTATTTTAGTCGTGAATCATTCATATAATTTCGAAATTGCGAGAACTTTGATAAAATAGACGGAAAATGCGTACATTTTTTGGGATATAAACAACTCGTCCCTTTGACGACTAAGGCCATTGTTGAATGTTGATTTCATGAGTTATCCCATATAAGTGCACGGGGATAATCAGTTCTTATAACTTTTATAAGAAATGTACGTAAAGTAGGCTTTCATGACTTGAAAACAGTAGAATAAATAATTTATGTTATAAGAAATATATTGAGTTATTATGATCTTAGAGCAGAATTGTTTTTGCGCTTAGGATGACCAGATATATACTATAATGTATATATATTTTTTTAAACTAAATTAAGTTTTGTAATGCTTGACCGGGGCGTTTACTAGTAATAACATATTTATTTCACCTGTCATAGATGTACATAGAGAAAAAGAAAACAAAAAACAAGTAGTGAAAGTATATCTATTTAGTATATTAGGCAAATATTTGCATGAAAAATTAATTAGCAGTAGTAATTTTGAGTTTCACAGTCATTCTGTCCCACTGAAACATCCTCGTCAGCCCCGTAATCTGTTAGAATGAGATGCTTCCTTTCCGAAAGCAATCCTTAAGTGGAGATTCCGTGATTCACTTGCGCGCCAATTACTTCGGAAATGGCTTGACCTTCGAGACCTTATCTTCAACTTGTAGCGCTATCTACACTCAAAGGATATGTTTCGCTCCTCTTCTTCTATCGTCGCGCTTATCTGCCCGCTATTTGAGGAAGGAACGTCTTTCTTTGCCGTAGTTCGTAGTTATTTGGAATATTTGAGTTCCGATTTTCCACATTGCACTGTGAGGAAGCCAAGCGTATACTGCCTCACACCCCAACTTGCCTGTTACGCTTCATTTGCTCTCCAAAGCATTGAACAGAAGCGACCACTGATGGTATAGTTAATAAGTAAAGGAAATAACTCGAAAAACAACCAATAAACCGTCACGTTTTGATGTTTTATATGTAGTTTATTCATTTAATAATCCAAAGCTTTGGTTAGCTGATATTAGAGGGCTCGGGTATCAACTCAACCTTCGGCTCCATGATTTTACTGACAGGTGAACTTTCGACTCACATTACAAAACTTAATTTAGTTTAAAAATATATATATTATAGTATATATCTGGTCATCCTAAGCGCAAAAACAATTCTGCCGTAAGATCATAATAACTCAATATATTTCTTATCATATAAATTATTTGTAATATTTATTCTACTGTTTTCAAGTCATGAAAGCCTACTTTACGTACATTTCTTATAAAAATTATAAGAACTGATTATCCCCGTGCATTTATATGGGATAACTCATGAAATCAACATTCAACAATGGCCTTAGTCGTCAAAGGGACGAGTTGTTTATATCCCAAAAAATTTACGCATTTTCCGTCTATTTTATCAAAGTTCTCGCAATTTCGAAATTATATGAATGATTCACGACTAAAATAAGATTCTAAGCTCATTTTCCATTCTTTTGGCACTTGTCTTAATTTCGTAGGACCATTGTTTCTAATTTACATTTCTTATGGAAAAGTATACAAACTTATCATCCTCGTGCATTTATATGCGATAGCTCATGAAACCAATATTCAACATGGATGGTTTGTTTATTTCCGAAAAATTTTACCAATTTTCCGACTATTTTATCAGTTCTCGCAATGTAGAATTTATATGAATGATACTCGGCTAAAATAAGATTCTATGATTATTTTCCTTTCCTGTTACTCTTGTCTCAATTTCGTAGGACCATTGTTTCATATTTAATTTAGTAAAAGAAACGACCTCTGCAAGTCATGAAAACGTAATTTACGTACACCTCTTATGGAAACGTATTTTGTGCTGCTGGGTTCGAACCCGGGCCTTTACAGAGAGGAGAATAGTTTTCCTGCGAGTTTCTGCATCGTAGAAGCACAATGCAGTTTGTTTCAGATCTCTATGTCAAGTCGTTTCTGAGATAAATAAGGGGACGTACAGACGGACAGACATTTGCTTTATATATATATACCTAAAAAAAGAAGGAAATCAAAAGATGAGGCCTTCTAGATGTGAGTATGGGCTAGAATAGAAAAATAAGTTAGGTGGATAGGACAACAAACACAGAGGTACTAAAGATGGTCGGGGAAGTGGAGTTTTAACAGATGTGAACAAACGTACACCGAGAAAATAGTTGGGTCAAATATTGAGAAAAGAGGGATTGCTAAAGAATGTTATTGAGGGAAGGATACTAAGGAAAAAGCAGAGGGGAAGCGAAATACAAATGTTGTTAGATGACAGAAAGAAAGGATGAGGCAGGTTACCAAGAAACGAAAGAAATGAATAGTGAATATTAAGGAACATGGACCTACTGAACATTATTTATGTCCGGTGTTATCGACATAGTATCCGGATATACTGATGTAACTTAACTGTTTTCAGCGAACAAAATGTCACTCACTGGTACCTCGTTGGCTTAATGATTTGCAGTGATAATCTCTTATAAATTTCATCAAGTTATCAATGTAACTCTTTCCGGAGTAGGATGACAAAAGATAATTTTTTATTTAGAAATCGTAACAAACTCAATATGCGAAGGCGTTACCTCGTGGAGGGCCCAGTGTACATGAAGTTTTATTTCCATTAAAACGTAAGAAAATTCTCTCCCTGGCATAGATCTTTTGAGAATCCTTTTAAGAATTACATTCCTCGTAGGTACTTATTCCTATATGTATTCACGTAATTTAATGGGCTGATGATGGAAGGGTATGACATAATCTTACCTCAGGATACGTCTGATTGAAATTTTGTTTCCTCTTGTCCTAATTGAATATGACTCACTCACGTCAACTAGAACGCAAATGATTTGTCTAATTATGCGGCAATTGCGTCTATATACATAAGATAGTGAGAGAGACAAGAAATATCACTAGTAATTTTATGTCTCGTAGAGAAAACTGATGAATATAAACACGGAGTGTGTAACTCTTTTCCTGTATTTTCCGTAAACTTCTTCCTTAGATAACTGTCACAGTAGATCACTGATAGGCAAATATATGTTGCTGCAGCAGCTAATTTGAAAGTTAATTGTGAATGAAAAATGAAGCTTTTATGAGACAATTTTTCTTTATAACCTGTCCAATCAATGACTTCCGAATTTGCTGAAGCCGAAAGTGTAGGATTTATTTATAGAAAAAAAGGGATATGAATGTTTCTTTTTTGGAATAAATATTATATTTGCACTATCAGTCAACAAATAATATTAAGTTCATGCCTTGTGTTTCAAATCATCAATCTTTAGATACCTCGAATTCGAGCGAAAATTGAAAAGCTGAATGTATCGCTTTATACCAACCATTTGCTGCTTTCTCAGAGCATGTTTAATTTCGGATAAAGAGTATTTCGAAAGCGCTAAATTCAACTCCGCAATTGCCAGTTATTACTTAATTTAATATCCGATATCATTATAACGGACATTTCTTATACCAACATCTTTTGCCTTGTGTTAGCATTCGAAAATCTATTTCCTGTTAAACATATTCTATCCTCCTTCTTATGTACTAACCAATTGGTAGTGAGACATTGTTTGATACTGTGAGACGATGACTGTCTCAGAATGTAACATTTATATAGTGGTAAGTGTCCAGTTAAGATAAGTTAACGTTGTGGATAAAATGAGATCGGATGAGGCTAGATTACTGGAAGAAACGTGTTTCTTATCATGAGTCGGCACCGTGGTACAATTTGGAAGCCATCGTAGAAATTGAGGTTTTAGTCTCCAAAATGTTTAAAACGGCGAGATAGTCGATAAGCTGACCTTGTGACACCCAATATAAGTGCTGCCTGGCTCGCTCATAACCTACATGAGCTGATATATCAAGATTTTCTAATTGAAAACCAGTCAGAAAACTGCGACAATATTCTAGACAACGAAACTTCTCACGCGATCCCTACCACATGGCTATAAGGGTACAAATGTAGATGTGGAATATAGAATAAAATATTTACATGATTCGGATTTCAAAGTATTTCTAGACGAAAGGGAACGTTTTATAGTTAGTGAAGACGGGTGTAGCCAGGATTTGTCTCTGTGGGGCGTCTGAGCCATAAACTAAATGCACTAGCCATAGAGTAAATGCTCTTTCATGGGGCTGAAAAACTTCTGTCTTAAATGTAATAAAGATGGAATTAGATTTATATTTATATATATCACCTTCGAGACACCAGTGGCGTGTGTAACAGTAAATATTTAAACAATTACAATGTAGCTCCTCCCAACATTGACTTTCGAAAACCCTTTTGGCCCTAAGGGTGGGTTATAACCAAAACCTCCTGACTACGCCACTAATAAAGATATTAACTTTCAATCGGATCTAAACCTTCTTTGTAAGATTTTTATGGTAAATAATCGCAGAAAGGCAGATAAATTATGAGAAACTGAGAGGAAACATAGGTAAGAGTCTCTTTCTGTTGAACTGTAATGTACGTACTTCTTGGTTTGCGCGGTCATTTCATAGAAAAGACGGAGACCAGGATGAGAGACAATTCCTGAAATCTCTCTAAGGTAGCTAGCTTATTCAAAGAATGACGTTATTACGCAAGAGGCTATAGACGGATTGTTTAGAGGATATTTTCCTCATTGCACGAGAATCCGAAGCAAATCTCGAGTGAGCGTATACCTGATAAAGCACGTTGAACGAAAATAAAAACCATTAACAAGGAAACATCATTCATATCGAAGATGGTCGATGATATCACCTTTTATTATATAGCGTACATAAAACTTCATGAACCCTGATTTTTTTGCGTGCAACGATGATTCACATTTTTTTAAACCTCCAAGCTCTGTTACGTCATTTATTTCTACTCGTAATGAGACGTCATCAATAGTACATATACCTGCCGTGGTTCATTGCACGAGGACGTTTGTAGAGGGAATTAAAAGGAAGGCAAAATTAAAATGTGTAGGTCGAACGATTTGTTCCACACTTGAAGTGCTTTTCACCCGCATAATGGACTGCGTTCATTTATGTCAAATACCGTAATTTTTGGTCTGAAATCGATACATTTTTGTCCATTTTCAATCACTTGATCAGTAACTGTGATACTTAATGAAAAAGAATGAAATAATGTGCAGTATTTTTATCGACAAGTGCGAATATACTACCCGAGTTTCAAACTCCGGCATATAATCTTCAAGCCGCACACAACACCACCTAAACATGAATTTATATTCATAACTTATTTAACTCCAAGATTTGTAGGGATTAAGAGTGAGTGTAATTTATGGTTAACGATATTGACCGCATCTTCTCGTTTCGTCTCCATGTCCGAATCTTCGTTCTAGTTGGAGGCTAAGAACAGGATATCCTTTGTTAAGCAGCCGACTAATTCCGATAGCTCGTATGTGGTCCGCGGCAAAGACGTGACTCGGGATTCAATTTTTCTCTCTAGATTTCTCAATCGAGCGTAAGACGCGACAGAGAGGACCGTCGAAGGATTCCCTCTCATTCCTGAAAATATAATATTCGATATTATCCAAAAAATTCTTCGAAATCCTCGCGCGCAAAGTAAATAATATAACATTTTTGATTTCACAGGATAGAAACTTACCCAATTTTGTCAGTTCATTCAAATGACCAAATTAAATTACTTGTTTTTCCTAAAGGGCCAATATTTTAGGACCAAAGACAGAAAAAACCAGTGTCAGCTCTGACACTGATAATCGGATTTGTGGTTAGAATACCTGCCCGGAAAGTGGGAGACCTGGGTTCGAGTCCCAGTCGTGTCGCTATTTTTCACACTTGTTATTCCTTTGGAATAGCTAGAAAATAATTTCAAATTTAATTTTTTCGTCGGCTTGTTATGTATGTAAATTATATCCGTGGATTTTCAACGAGAACGATTGCATTAAAACCTGATCAATTAAACCAGGAAATCTGACTGAAGCATCCAATTTCCTCTTTGGAAATGTCCATAGCGCAAAGCACGGTGCCTTGAGACCCATGCTCAAAGCTCTTTTCGATATTTACAGAAAGATAAACTCTTTGCAAATTGCATCATCAACCAGTCGTTTCAACTGATTCATATTTATTGATTTGTTCACGCACTCGCTAATTAAAATATTCACTGATTGGCTTCGTTTGTTCCGAAATGAATTTTCACTGAGAAAAACTATTCCTTTTTCCGGTCGATCTTTGTGGTACGCACAGCTAAACGTCGCTGGAAAACTGTATGCATCCATCTATTTATCATAACAAGGTACCTGCTTAAACAATTAGCACTGCTGAACACTTCATTAAACATTTTTTGCGACCTCGTTGGGTGGACATTAGATAATGGACTTTTAACGAACGCTAAACTGAAAGTCCTAACTCTCCCTCGAATCGCCTCGATTTACATAGTTAATCTCGAATCAAAAGTTGGTTTTGCTCTCTTGAAGTTGCCCTTTACATTGTCTTGCAATGAGTTCCATTCTGAAATTTTCTGAATTCATTGCTGTACCATGATTTTCGGATTACTTTCTATGGGAGTAGTTTTAAAGAATCAGTAATGAGAATACTGTACTAATGACTTAATTTATAATTCACATCCAAAATTTTGCATAAATAACACTGTGTTAAATGTTTGAGAATGCAATATTGGATCCATAACCTCTTAATAAGACTCTCTTATTATAACTATAAAATATCAACAGCAATTTCACCTCCCTCAACAATTCATATTCTTAGGTTTTATATTTTAGAGGACAATTTTTGTGAAAAAGTCCACATAAATATTGGAGTTTGTTTTAGAAACTTGTCCGTCCGTTGATATGGTGCGCAAGATTGTGTACTGACAACGACTGCTGTTTAGCATGATAAATTCGTCCTTAGGAAGAAACAACAGCGACCGAAGCCAGATAAATAATAATTAGAATAATGGAAATATATCCTCGGTTCCACTTAAGATCTTCTTAAAGACTGACTGTCGGAAAAATCCCACTACTCACTAGTACTTCGGAGAAAAATTAGATTTACTTTGAAGTGTGAAGTCCTCAGTATTTCGAGCTCGCATTTTTCTTGTATAGGATAGGTAAGAAATGACTTAGCCAAAATTCCACAAAGTTAAGGCTTCATCGATCGATTTTTCTTGTATCAAGACGAAATTATGGGCATTTAATTTTAACTAAACGATCATTAAACCATACGTTATTTCCCAAACATTAATCTACATTTAGCTTATTTTAAGCTAATCTTGTACCATCTCGTTAATTATGCTTATTTTTTTACTCGAGTGTCAAAGTAAAATAATTCTAAATCGGTCTGCATAAAAAAGAATCTACTACATCTATATCTTTCATCGTATTATCTCCCGTTTAAAAAGAAGACCTTGGGCGCTTTCCTCACGCACGAGTGAATTCGTTTTAATTAACTGATCCAGTTAGGCCCCGCGAAAATAAATGTGACGTTCTATCCGTCGCCTAACACTGGTGGTTGTGTTTCTTTTCAATTATCGCAAAATGAAAACGAGGATTTAATTATCTTCTCTGGCATGCTCATACCTGAGTCAGCCAAAACTCATTTAAGAGTTTTAACTGACTCAGGTGTACCTTTTGAAGGAATTCTTTTATACCTCTGAGTATATTCTCCAATTGTCTTAGTTGTATTTGTATTTATATTACATAATTTTTCTTTAGTAGTTCGAGGAAATTTTAAAATCTTGCCTTACAAAAGGTCAATGACGCCTACTCAGTTAGGAAAGCGTTACTCAAGTTGTGCGTGTTATCCTCATCGACCAATAAGTGTTTTGGTGGCAAGGAGAGTACCCAAGAATCTGACGGCAAAGTCAGAAATGTATTCGCTAAAAGATAAAGACTTATTTCTCCTCTCCAAAGCTTATCGATAGAAAAATAAATGGAGATTTTAAAATACGGTAGTTATATCGTGTAAACATTTAGTTATGATTTGTGCAAAATAAATCAATGACAGGAAAAAGTAGAAAATGCCATAATTTTCTATTACCCATCGATACTTTTCCAAAACTTTCTATTGGCTATTACTTGGAAAAGCAAAACTGTAGCTTGGATGAAAATTCCTTTGGACGTTATTCTTATCAAATCATTCAATACATACTCACTTTTGAGGATTGCGAATGGCAAGTGTTTATTTTCTAACACTTCCCTTATCTAATCAAATAACATTCGAATCTACAATCGGAACTTAGTTATCAAGAGCCAATATTTTTTTGCCACTCATAACCGTTGAATCACATCAAATTTTGCTCCGCAATCTTCTTTTTCCTCGCCTTTATAACAAAAAAAGCCACCGATGATTGATTTCTGAGATAGTAGCTCACAGATAAAATCGATATAAATTTTCTGATGTTACACTGGTTGGATAGTTGAAAATGTTTGAAGCAAAAAACCAATCTATCTAAATCAACAAAAACTAATCGTATGCGGGAATCGGAGGTTCCAGACAAGAATTATTTCTTCTCAAAAGGAAATTTTCGAATAAAATATTCTGTGTAACATTTATATTACCTCATAATAAACTTTGAAATCAAGTTTATCCTTTTAATTAAACGTTCAATTTGGATTTCTAACTTCTTATTTTCGATCCTTTGTAACGTTTCGCGTTTCCCTGATGCATGTTAATTGCTTAATTTGCGAAAAAAGTTTGACTGATGTCAGCTCTTTGATGCAGACACCTCGGGATTCCCCAGTTTCTGCTTTCACCTTGAAATTCTTTTAGTTTACTTAACCTGCCGTAAGAAGTCGATTGGAGAATAGGGCATTTCTTTCGTAGTTAACCAAGCAAAACATCAGTCTTTCGTGACTTAAAACATCGAAAATATTTGCCGATTTGTTTCACTGTAACATAATAAAGACAACATTTATTTTTACGAGTAAACAAATCTAGATCATAGATATTCGCTGATTGTGTAAAATGCTTTAGACGTTCACTGATGTCTGAACGATAGTATATAGTGCAATCGAGATGTGGTGTTTTGTCAGTTTCCATCCTCAAATGCATTCCAAACTATCTCGCGCTCTAACTCTGTCCCTCTTCCGTGAAGAATGTTACTCAAACTTATCGATACACACCTTTTTCCCTAAAAACTTTCAGCATATCTATTTGAGAGCTTCTTGTCTAACTTAAATCTATATTAATACCATGAATACTAGGTATCTAGTATCTATCGAATCTATCGAACCTATCTAGGTACTAGTATCTATCGAAGGCTAGGAAAGCTTTCGCGAAATTCTGTCTGCTTTAATGGGTAATGCGTTCATTCATTATTGATTTCAATTCAATTATAAATTTATGAAAATTCATGGCTAATTATTGCATAAAATTGTGGTAATTAACTCGAAACATTTTAATTCTCACATTCCTTTTTTACCGATTGCATGATCAGTCAAAGGGTGAATGAGAAAGTCAGAAAGAATAAAATTACCGGCAGTTTCATCTTCGGATGAGGTCACGAAATATTCTACCCATACGTACTGTTCGTGCGGAAAGGGAATGTGTTAAGGATTGATCTCCGACCTTCTCTCATCCCTATCCGTCTCACTTTGAAATAAACAACCTCAGTGGGTAATAAAACTTTCACTCTCCGCTAAGGAGAGTCAAATATGCCAGTGCATTCGTCTTTAAAGTTGTCTTTCTTACCTTTAAAACGTGCACTCTTGACTTCCAAAGCATCCATTTGATGCCTCTTCCGTGATGAAGGAATCGCGCGTTGAAATTACCTACTCATGATTTCAAATTTATTATTATTTCTCAAGCAATATTTGGTTTCTCTACATTATTCTCGATATTTTATTGTTTTTCAAAATATGATGGGGAATATGAGGGTGAACGCAGTCTCAGTAAACACACTTTTCATGAAAGCTATATTTTCGCAATAAAAGTTAATTATTTTGAACATAAATTTTTTGGATGGATTTTTCATCCATAGGATTTCCTTTACCAGCGTTTATTTATTTATTTTCTGGTGCCCTCACAACATCCATTCATTGGACTATTACAGTAGAGGCGTGAACAGTAACAATAGACGAGCACACATGACTATTCCCTAGCCGTATAAATCCGAATAACCGGGACTCGAACTCGGGACCTTAGGGTTGGAGTGCTAGCTGCTATGCTTACCGCTTCGCCACCGCGGCCCGTAAAGGAGTAAAAATATATTGCGCTACTTATATTCCACCATATTATAAAACCTATTCACTTGAAGTTCGCATTTAATCAGTAACCGACAAGTTTCGTTTCTAAATAGCATATGAAAATTATATGTGTCCATCGAGGCTTTTATTAAGATTTTAGCTAAGGCAATGTAAAAATGTCATAAAAATAATCGTAAAGCTTGTCGCCAAAAGGCGAAGATATTCCAAGATATTGAAAGAGGATGGTTGATGGGAAATGGGTGTAAGCTTTGTAACTGTAAGTTGGTGGTAGAAAGCCTTCGCTTCCGAAGACAATGGGCGCTGGAGGTGCAGGAAAAAAGACGATGGAATCAACGCGGTGCCTTCTCGATCATGCATATCCCCGCCAATGAGCGCAACTGCATGACTCGATCTCGACTTAATCCTCTGCATCCTCAACAACTCTTGACGTCAGCACCAGTTGACTCATGCAACCCCCTCAGTCCAACCTTCCACGCTCCCCGCTGCTAGGTCCCGCTGCGCTTCTTTTGGACCGAATGGAGACTTACCACGCTCAAGCCCGATGACAGTATCCCAAGGCTGGGATTCCTGCAGAGATGCTTCCACGAATGAATGCAGCACGCAATAAATGCTGTTTATCTCCCCGCCAAAAACCACTATTTTAACGTCGTGATTTATCCCCTAAGGAAATGACAAACATAAATATCTTGCATCAAGCTAATCGTAATGAATGTTTCTGTTTGATGGGAATCTTCATTTAAACCCCCACGCGCTTTGATTTGTTTTCCTTACCCCAATCAACAAAAACATCTAAATTTCTCGAAGAAGAAATAATTTTAAAATACTCGGCTAACGATGGTGCTTCAGTATCACATTTCTCAGCCATTCTTTTTTTTTCAAAATCCAAAACTCAATCATCAGGCATTTTAGAAATCTCTTGTACCTAGGCTCAGAGCACTTAACGAAGGATTAAGTGGAGAATGTAAGTGATTTTTCAGAGTACTACTACCTGTCTATTGCCGTGGAAAACGAATCGACTTCTAGATAAAAAAAATTTCGTAGTAATAAATGGGAAATAATAAATTCGATTTTCTCATTTATTAAATGGCGTTCCACGAAGTAAGATCTAAGGTCATATTGATTTCAAAATTTCTGAGATTGCGAAATTTAAATCATTAAGTAGGTTAGAGGTTTTAAAACAACCAAAGAGCCGTTCCCTATGATTCCTGTTTTGGTCTCAGATGGTGGGCGCGAACCGCCGGCGAAACGGCTCTTGGAGTCTTTTAATCCTCTAATTCGTTAACAGCCACGTTCCAATTTCTTTTCTGGAAATTCTGAGCTTTCAGTAGCTTTTATTGACAGAAAATGAACCTCTATATTTTTTCGTGATTCTTTTCAGAATCTCTAATGTGCCTATTTTAATGCATTTTCCGTATATGTTACTTACAAAAAACCACTTTGAGTATTTATGTCACTCCCAAATTTCTCCGAGATACTTTCCAGATGATATTTGCAGATAATAATACTTCGGAGCTTTTGGATACTTTTGCTTCGGATACTTCGCTCATCTCCACTTCAAGATTGAAACCTCTCATTGCTCTTCGGCCAGTTTCACTAGTTGATGCTTCACTTCAAACTTGGAGTGGAGTGGAGTGGGATTTGGAGTTTAGATTACCTTCTCATAAAAACACTAATGTAATTACACTTTTAAGGCTACGTTTTAATTTCATTAAGAAAATAAGATAGATAATGAGCTAACAATGTGTAAAATGGTACTTCATGTAATCTTTCACCAGTTCAGAAATACTTTCACGAAAATACTTCAGTTTTAAACGCAACATCGTAAGATGAATTACCGCGTGCAAGTAATATTTTGAATTAGCTTATTTTCTCTTTTGTAGCTTCATTCATAGGAAACATTGGTATAATGCTTGTCTTATGTGTAAAAAGAACAGTAAAGCGATAAACTGATACTCAGTTTATTTCGAAATGGACGCCAGTCCTTAAGACTTCCCTTTCAAACCTCTCCTCGTCATTTTCAGTATTTCGAGGCTTCTTTTAATTACTCAGATATTAAAAAAATTGAATTAATCCTCCATAAACGCTCTTCTTTTAGTGGTTGTCTCGCTCTATCATCTCAAACTGCCAATTTTGAAGAACTTACCATTATGTTAACTCCATTTGTGAGAAGAAATATAGCAAAGGTGTCATCTCTCCCATTAGCAGGTAGCCTTGTCATAAATTAAAGGAAATTAAAGATGGTCGATAAAACTCAACGTAATCCTATAAATCTTTTCTTTATTAATTTAATAAACTAGAGATGGCGAACCTTTCACATCAATTATTCGGTATTTGACGGATACTATAGATAGGACAGTAAAAAATAAAGGAAATTATTTTGTTAAGACGGAGTTCCACTATATATCACAACGGAAAATTAATTTTGTAAAAAGGACATGCGTGCCAATCTGATGCCAAACAGTTGTTTAAAATGCAGATATTATCAATTTAATTGTGTGAGCAATGGGATTAAGGTCTTGTAATTGACATCTGTCAGTACAGTATTGTAGGCTGGTTTTAATCTCATCCCTCCACCATAAGCAAAAAAGCTTTGGAGAGGGGGCTTAGGCGACTAGGTAAAATGAGGAGTGAGGTAGTTTGCCATTGCTTTCCTCAATGAGACAAAATGCTATAAGCAGAACAAGTCCACGTAAGTGAAGTACAATGACTCTACAAGTAACACTTCTCTAAGCATTAAAAAACGAGAGACGTTAATTAACGTCATTATTAAGCTTTACTAACACCTCAGTAGCTTCCTTGTATTATCACAGCTATTTACAATATTGAGATAAAAGATAATGAAATATACATTTTCTCTATCCTGCACCAAAAAGGGAATGAAAAATATTCCATTCATCGGGATATGGTAGCAGGACCGGAATTGACGTATATAATCATTCTTTGCCATAGCTAATTAATACCATAAGTTCGTCACCCCTGAACCAAGTGTTGTCATTATGAGACACGAGAATCAAGGGGAACACGAGAATAATACGACAAAGTATTTTATTGAGCAGGTTATCCTTTTTTCGGTGTCCTTGAAATGTAGAAACCGCGAGTAAAAAGTATAATGGGTCGTTTCTCATGCTGTATACCGCGGAAAGTCAATTTCTATGAAAAATATAAACATCGAAGATGATGACCTCACCAGGTCTTAAATTCTGTGCTTTGTTGAAACGTGTGTGTAAATCAAGAGCTTCTCACTTTGGCCATGGATTTTTCTGTTACTCCTTATACCCATCCTATATTTATTTAATTTTTACATTATAAATACGCGCCTACCCTACAAAGCCCAGTTTTCCAGTGTTGTAGAATTTTTGAACTGCATCATCGGAGGAAAAATTTACGAAGCGATAATGAATTGCCAAACTCCGAAGGTTAACTTTCGGTGCGGAAGCGTATCTTCCGGATGCTGATTTGTGGAAACAAATACACTGATTCACTTGAATGAACTCAGGAGATAAAAATCATTCATTTCCTGCAACTTCACTCGGCATCTGTAGAAAATCATGCTGTCGGGCGAGATGCTCGCGTTTCGTGCATTACTGGACATCCACGAAGGTGAGAAATCCTATTGGAAAAAGGCTGGATGTTTGGGCGTCTCCTCAGGCAAATTCCTTCGCAATGGATCATTTTAATGGAAAAATCAGTCGTGCGGAAGTGAAATATTTACTGGCCCATGCGCGTTAAAAAAACATGATATTCGTCAATGAAACGTGGAAAACGGAATTTTTAAGAACAATTTCCGAAAAGGAATGTTTGTTGTTTGTGCTTATTTTTTATGGCCCAATAGAAAGATTCCAGAAAGTAACTCCACAAATACAATGAAGTTATTGGGTATGAATTTTCTGTCTTTAGTATTATGAATCGAATTCCTTTTTAAAAGTTGTCTTGAAAGCACTTCCATTCAAGCAGTCAAAATTAACGCTGAGAGCTTTTATGCATTTTCCCTATTCGGAACTAGAAAACACTTATTATTCTTATTTTTAGCTATTTCATGACCTCATTCCCTCTGCGTTTATTTCTTGTTTTTCATTGTTTAGTAGATAGCACTGATATTTGCTTATACTGCTGTATCATTTCACCTTTCATTTGTATTATCATTACATCGAGAAGTTATTATTTGAACAAATGTATCTTGTAAAATGTAAGCTTGTCTTCATCTTTATCGGTTTCTTACTCCTTTGAGTATCTGCCTTCATGGAATAATGATACCACCTTATTTCCTCTTGCGTATTATTTACAATTCATCTTAAACAAATTTATAATTATGGCAGAGCATAAAACGGAATTAAATCTGTTTTTTGAGAAAATACTTTACTTCTCTGCAATTAATGGACACAAATTAAACTTACGTAAGATATTGTGATGAGTTCATCCTATATTTATGCTTTTTTTGAATTATATTTTAAAGAGATGCAATTCAATGTTTTTAGACTCAAAACTATTTTCGCCGAGGGATTTTATGCTATCAAGTAGATGTATTTACAAATAATAAGCTCGTGTTTCAATAGTCACTTTTGAAATTCAAATGATTGATTCACTAGTTACTTAAAATATTTTATCTAATAGGAAAGATTTCCCAGGAAATCCCAGTAAACCCACAGGAACCCTTAACTATGGATATTTGATTATTGTATCATCCATTTCGTACATTTGTATTTTTGTTTTTAAATATACAATTTCCCTCATTTGATTCTTTCTATATTTCCCCAATCTGTACAGGTAGACTATATTAAGGATGTTAAGTTGCTCAAATAGATCCAGCCGAGCGTTTTTCCTCCCCACGAGGCAATTAAAATGGGAAGTTCGCGGTGCCCCCTCATGTAAACAGAATAACTTCTTCCTATCATAAATGAGGGGTGCATGTTTCCTTATATTAGAAATAATAGTAAAAAAATCTTTTATTTGGTTGAATTCTAAAGATGTATGGAAAAAGGAGAACCTCCATAACAGAAACGAAAGTGGTATGAACGATTTAATTTTTAGATAGGTTTGTCAACGCTACGTTGAAATGAAGGTGTTCGGGTTAATGGTGGAAAACCGATACTTTTTTAATTCGCAAACAGTGTGCTCCACTTTCAAAATGTAGTCTTAGGAAAGAATTTCTGAATCGTATTTGTGGCGATGTTTTTCCTTTCACTGGAATACGCGAATTCCGACCCATTCCTTTTACTTTACACAAGCAATGAATTGGCTTCTTATCTAAAATGCCAATTATTCGAAAATTAAAGCCACTTATTTAAATGCACAGAAAAGTTTCTTTTTAAACATTAGGTGATCTTTCTTTTTTGGGTTAACGCATTGATAAAAATTGCAGCATTACTTTTTGTAACTCTTTATTTTTAAATATCGATGATATAGTTAGTTTTCTCATCATTTCTCATAAGCGTAAAAATATCAAGGTCGAGCATGATATCTATCCATGACTGCATTTGCTTAATGTGACCAAATACAGGATAACCTTTCATCTCTTGCTGAAATATGCCCATATGATGGCTAAATATATTCATCTCGTAAAATACTTTGCATTCATCAATTGCATAATGCAATATCTATTCCATAATGCAGATTTTCTACGATGAAAACTCGTTATATTAGCATCGTCAAAGTAGGAAAACGTCTCACAGGATCACCTTCATCTGCAAGCGTCGAATATTTTCTTCGCGTAATTTATTACATGGGACTATTAAGTATCGTTAAGTACAAACTGAGGCCGATATGGATGGTAAGACCACTTTGATTTTGTAACCGCAATTGTGTCTAGTTGCTGGTTGACTAACAATGTCTACAAACGCTTTCAAATATCTCTCATAGTCCCGTAACCTTCTTCTTTTAAAAAAGAAAGGACAATGGATTGTATATTGCTTTTGCTGCATCCTATCCCTTAGCAACTGCAATGAGAATGCGGAGTCCTCTAATTAGCCTCCGATAGATGGTAATGCTGCGAAATTACCCGCCGCCGTTTTCTCGCGTGCGTGTCGGCAATCGGCCGAATTTCTCAAGAAAACTTTATGGCTCTTTTATCGGCAACGGAGACAATTTCATGCCGTGTATGAGGAGTTGCGAAATGCCGGTGGTAAGTTTGACGTAATACGCTTTCGAATCGCAACCAATTTCGTCTTCTCCGAGCGAAGGATGTTGCTTTGATACTCCGGAACTCATTTTTAACTCGTTGATTTCTCGATTCTCCGCCGGATTCGAAAAACAAAGGGATTTTTCATCTTTCCGCTACTTTTCCGCGATTAAAAGTAAAATGAAGCATCGTGTAAGAGATTAGGGATCTATAACACAATTCACACTTATGCGGAAACTATTTTTGCGATGAAAATATTCAGAAAAATTATGATTTGCATCGAAAGTTTTCACATTACGCTAATAAACGTTTAATAGTGTTTTATAAAAGCTCATATCACTTTAGTTAAAAGTTCTAATGTATATAAGAAAAGAAAAATATTCGTTTCGACCGAAATGTTTAATTAAAGTCATAGATATATTTTCATATTTGATCTTTGTTATCTCATTGCAGATTATGTTCAACTTAAATATTTCAATGTTTCGCGAGTGAACTATAGGAAGCTATTGCTTGAATATAGTATACTGCCGCAGATATTTCGGTCTCGTGTAAAAATGTTCATAAGATTAGACGGAAAATTCATTAAATATATTCCACCTCATGAGAATAGCTGTCTCATATGTCCATAAAAAGTTTCATATTTCAAGTACTATTTTTTTTATTTAAAAATATGTTTAAGGCCATTCTTTTATCAAAAGAATTGCTGAGAATGGACTTAAGGGAAGCTTTTTCTAAACTGCCAATGACGTCAGTCTGAAAACAGGTTCACTTTCCGTTTGCGAGAAAACCGGAGCTCCGGTTCCGCGCAGGTCATTTTACGTCACTATCAAATATTTCTCTCCATTGTAAAAAAGTAGGCCAACACTCGAAGATTTCGCTCGAATATTCTCCACTGCCGCGATGCGGATAACTCTCCATGAACTTGAAATCAAAGCTATTTCCTCGGTTAAAATCCCCTCATTCTCGTTTCCGCAAGGCCAGAGGGCGTTCCTCTTTGCCATAGCCAATTGCTTTTTTTCCCATGGCCTCGGGCGTTGTATTGGAGCGCTACTTTGTGGTCATTTAAAGTTGATTGTCCGCTGCCCTCTTTCCGCGAAATTTCTAGACACACATGTGTATTCCTAACGCCTGATTAAATTTTACAAATCAGCATTCTTGGCAATACAAAGTATTAGAGGCTTCAAACATCGCGAGAGAAGGATAAAGGAAAGGAAGGTAACTTAGTAGGTTGTAAAACCTACGAAAATCCCAAAGGAATAACAAGTGTGAAAAATAGCGACACGACTGGGACACGAACCCAGGTCTCCCACTTTCCGGGCAGGTATTCTAACCACTGAACTACCGTGCCGCGTCTCTCTCACACTGTTAAGGGAATGTCCCAGTCGTGTCGCTATTTTTCACACTTGTTATCCCGAGAGAAGTTTCGCCAGTAGTTCGCGAATACTTAAAAAGCTTTTTTTATATTCTTCTTCCTCTGAAGACGATAGTATTGCTATAGATGTTCGCAATAAGTGATTAATGGAAGGCCGGTTTATCCGTTTCCTTTCCCTTCTTTCTCAAAAAGGGTTTCTGACTGTGTCTCAGAGGGTACGCCGGTGAAATTGCTCTTAGTGTGCTTTAATCTTCTAATTCATTAACAGCCGTATTCTAATTTCTTCCCTTACGTTACAAATTATACCAAAATTCTCACATAATTTATCAAAAATATAGATGATTTCTCGCATATTCAATAACTGAAGTTTAAAAACTTCTCTCTTCATAGATTCTTCAAATTCTTAGCTCTCCATTATCCTTGAATTTCGCGATTACAGACAGACTTTTGATGAAGTACATTTACAATTAACATTATTACATTTATAATTTAATTCGGTTTCTGGCTCACAGAATTTATTTATTTATTAAGATCTGCATTGCAATTTGGCCAGGTGGCAATGCTGGAGGGAAGTATAACATGATGATTTGAAAACTGCCTGGCATTCGCCCAAGACGGGAGGGAAAACCCTCCAAAAACCTCCCGTGAATTTCTTCTTAAGTAAACTAAAGTATACGGTAATTTGTAAAAGTAGTAGTATTGTTAAAAGTGCTTCGACAGCTAATGTCATTTCGCACGTTTGCCCCCACCGGGAATGAAACCCTAGTGGAATGGGCTATCCGGGAGCCGATGTAGATTTTTACTTAATATAAAATCGATGTGCGAAGGCGTGAAATGGAAAGCCATATGAATAAGCTAAAAAACTTTGCATTTCCACAAGATTTATTAATACAAATTGTATTGCAATGTACGACTACCACACACAACAAACAATGTACATACAAATGGTATTAATAAATCTTGTGGAAAATACAAAGTTTTTTAGCTTATTTTTACTTAATATACATAAGTATATTTATATGAATCGATTTGTTCGTGGTTCTTAGAGCTCTAATTTTTAAGTTTATCTATCATATAAAGATTATTTCGCGTGATTTTTATGAGTCCTCCAGTTTTTGCTCCTACACCATTTCTACGTAAACTTCCTATAGTTTTATAATACGTTATTTCGGTGTTACCAGATTTTCAGTGACGTCAAATTGTTTTCGAATTCATGCCATATTTTTTTTTGTTTGGAGATTAGTTTTCTTTCTTACAGTTGCGCAATATGTTAATCAAATATTATCGCCATCATCATGTGAGAATACTAGTTCTCTAATCACAAATTTGGTATACTTAGAGGCACGCTCAGACAAGTTGGTTTCTGCGTTTCTTCAAATTTTCTCTTCCTCTTTTTAATATTCTTTTAAATGATTTTCGACAATAATTACTCATATTTCTGAGTAGTTAACGTAAACGGCTATACTTGGATATTTAAAAAGAAAAAGGCGAGTGAAATTTAAGTGTTTACATACTACCTGTATCAATAAATAATTCACCCTTTACATAGATCTAGAGGATTCAGATCTCATAAAAGGCTCTTTCCCAAAGCCAGGTAGCTTTTCAAGAAAAAACATCATGAGTCACCTGAGCTGCTCTGACTAGAAGCAGGTTTTGTCAGTGGCTGCGGAGACATTCTATGAGTTACTCTTTGTGATAGCGACACTTATTTCATCAGCCATTCCTTAATTTTGAGTTTTGATGTAGTTGTAACATGCTTCAGTTTTATTGCAATGCGCTCAGAATATTATTCTTACAATTCTATCGTTATTAAATTTTTCGGCCATTAAGTCAAAGAAAATCAACCTTATTTACTTGAATAGCATTTCGAAAACGCCTCTTCGAAAGTCATGTATTCAGGTAAATTCATATATTTTGGCCAACCCTTACATTTTTTTATTTAGAAGGTCTTTCATTATTTACCTATTCAATTTATTCGGTCGGGTAAATATTTTATCGCATTTCATTCACCTCCACCCCCATGTAGCAGAGACGTGCATCTTCTTGTTTTGCCTCCTTAAACACACTTTGACTTACAACCCATCTCTCTATTAGTTAACGATTTCTTGTATAGCACGTTTTAAATGGACTTCCTTTTCCCTCCTTTTCGTATGAGGAAATGTTCTGCCGAATTCGGATTGGAGGAGACAGAGAGCAATGGCCTTTAAAACCTACGACCGCGCATTTTTTCTCACGGTCGCCGAACAAGGAAAACCTTTCCTGCTTGGGTCAACCCTCGCCTCCGTCTCAGAGATACAGGATCGGCCGTTCGAATCTCCTCGTTCGGAGGCAACGCCCACTGCAACGGGCGTCAACTCGCCATTGTTTCTTCTTTGCTGAGTAACAGAGACAAAAATCGACCTTATTACCGAGACAATAGCCGAACAAGTAGTCCCTGTTTCATGATTTGCAATCATTATAGACTAAGAAATCGATCGCATTGATCATTTGAGAAGGAAGGCGACAAACGGATGTTTGCGGCATCTGTGACAGTGCAATCCGGAATACTTCTCTTCATTCTAGCGCTTGAACACACTCATTAAAGGAATATGATCGGAATCCACCTTAACCTACTTTTAGAATCCAGAGCTAATAATTTCTTTTGATTTATTAGACAAACGTTTGTTATTTTATGTGATGGAAACCATCGCAGACCAAGTTCAATTCTTTTGTAGTCCGCAAATTTATGGATCTTCAATGAGATAAATGAAAGAAACGTTTTTTAAATAAATGGGACTTTGAATCGACCCAAATAGAGTCTTCCTTCGAAACATACGAAACAGCTGTCTAGAGGTGAAATGTTTGCTTCTCCTTTTCTTTCGTTGAACATTTAGCGCAAGCTTAAATAACAGATTTACGTGAAATACAAAATAATATATTATTGAATATTTAGTTTAGTAGAAATAAGAAAAGTAATTAACGTGGGAGTGAAACATGATAGAAGGAAGAATTTAAGTTGTCGTGAAAATCAAATGTTCAAATAGTAAAACCTCAAATGTTGTGAGGAAGGGATAAAACATCTTCACAAAGATTTTAATGTTCTTATTTCATTTGCAAATAAGTCAAATTATAATATTTGATTTAAATTAACCTTGCATTACCTTGCATGGTAGAAAAGCTTACGTTGCAAAATTTTCAAAGTGCTGTTTGATATATATGTTCTATGTTGGAGATCGAACTTCAGGTTATGGAACGTTATCTGTATTATACCATTTTTGCAACACCGAACATGTCGATATCAACGCCTTTTATCAAAGAGGCGGTTTAGTGTAGATCGCAATCAATTTATCACTCTGAATAGGACCCTTCACAGGAGCTATTGAAAAAAGAGTAAACATAAGATAAGTAGTTTAGTATCTCGACTTCTTATTTCATCTTAAAAAGATACATAACTTGAAATCGAGGCTAAGATTTCGCAATTTTTGAGTAATTGGCCTTTCCTCTCAGTTTCTTGAGTTAAAGTGTGTTTCTTGTGATCTTCATTACTCTAGTAATTTGATAAAAGACGTCTTCGCGGGATTTACAGCGTTATAATTATTATTAAAGCTGTGAATCACGCAGAGACGTCTTTTATCAATGGAACAACTACACAGCGAAAGCATCAAAGCCAACTCTAGTCATTTCTGTGGTCAATAATGGGCATAATGAAGCATATCAATGAAACGTCTCACCTCTTAGAAATTCAGAGAGACACAAAACAGAACGCGACTATACCTACGCGTGTGTCAACTTGGGCTCGGTTCCTTCCCGATTCTTCTAAAATCCTCGTGACAGTCTGCTTTCTCTCTAAAGTGAAAGTAAATTTATTGGATGGAAAATGATTTGAATAAGTTGATGGGTCATTCGAACAAACAGCGTCGTATATTTTTTCAAGATTTATTTTGAGGAGTTAACGAATCGTTCCCACTTTTGGAAGCGATTTAATTGGTTAAAGAGTAGAGAATAAATTATGCTTTCCGTTGTGTGTACGGCTATCAAGAATGCGTATCCTAAACCACCTCGAATGTATTAGACAATTTTTTCAGTCATACGTCTCTATATATACCTTTACTCTGTTGAAATAATAATATGAAATAGCTCTCATATTTCATTCGTCGACATGGTTTGATTTTATTGGAATTACACATTGACGAGTTTCAAAAGGAGAAACTGTATTTCATAACTTTCTGGGGAATGTTACAAATTATATATTCACGTATCTTGATCAGAGTACGGCGTATTATTTTCTAATCTTCAAAAATTCATATTTTGTAAATATTAACGCTAATACTTAACTATTGACTAACTTCGTTTCTTCCATTGTTTATATTGTCTTGTCAGAAAAAAATTTCGTTGTTTTGTTTTTTGGTTTTAATTGACTTAATATAAATGTGTTTATGATTATATTTACATTTTCCAATAATGCTGTAAACTACTTTCTGTTTAAATCTTAGTTGAATTCCCGGTAATTATTACAGTTTTTTTATTATTTCTCTTGGTTGTTCTCTATTGCGATCTATTTTTCTAATTACGCTATTTGGTATTTCGTTATCACATATATTCTACTTTTCATTTCACCTTCAATAGCTTATTCTTCTAATTTTATTGTGACTAGTTGTTAAAATAAATCCTTAACTTGCATTATTGATCAACTCTAAATTTAATGTGACTCATTTACATGGAAAACCTGTGAAATGTTTATGAAGAATGCGACTTATCAAAGTTGGCAATAATCGAAATAACCACGTCATCTGTTTTCGTAAACCATGCAATGGTCATTTAACAGATTTTTCTAATGTATTTTATTTGTTGTATTTCCATAAAAAGATCTTTCCTCTTTTTTTAAATCACCTCATTGACGTACCGTTTAGGCCTCACATCTTCCGGAATTTCTTTCTCTTAACACACTTCTCCGGTTTGCCTTGGAATCCGCACGAGGAACGATACATCAGAGTTATATTAAAAAAAAACATTTCCAATTGTCTGTAAACTTCGAAAATAAATTTGTTTTTACTGAAATACAAATATCAATTTTATACCTAATATAATTTTTAGCAGTTCCTTATTCATAGTAAATTGATATTCTTGGAGAAATAAAATAATTCGATTTTCATTTCCCCTCAAAACGTTCTGAGTGATCTCAATGGAGAATGTCTTACTGAATGGAGAAACGTCAGGGAAGTAGATATGGAAGAAAATAAACATTACAGTTGAGTTTGACATGTTATATGGCGTCCGAAATCTCCTCAGGAAAAGAAGGGCTTCATTATGTTAAAGAATGTATCTCCAGGTCGGCCGAGTTCTGAGCCAGGCAATGACCTTTACTAGAATGTGGTTCAAAATCATTTACCGTCTGACTTAGAGAAGCCTTTTTGAGTGTCTTAATCTAAATCTTCGTAGATATTTTTCACCGTTATTTTCCCACTCCGAAAAGTTTTGTTTAGTCTGTGGTTTCCGCTTATTTCTCAGCCAGCTCAAATTATGTTTAACTGCCGAAGAAAGTCTAAGCAAAATCACGGCACGTCCTTGCATATAAGCATAGTTTTTGAAGCTAAACCGAAATGTCAGTTTTTTTATTGACATATCGCATTTTCTGATCGATTATTATACATTCATGAACAGTCAATTAACTTAAAAGCTGGAGCTTTCTGTTTGTCCCCCTAATTTGTATTTTACTCTCAGATGGTTTGAGCTAACAGACGAAACCTGGAATATTTACAATCCAAGTCGGAAACCTTTAAAAATAATAGGAATCTGCCAGGAACTGGATTTATCGTCGGCGATCCTTTACATTTCCCATGAGATTAGAGGTGTAATACTTCAAATACATGAATTAAGAGTACAAAATTATCACATATTTTCGACTTATATTTAAATCTTTTGAAAGAAATCACTGTATTTGTATAGGAATGGAACTCAAAGATTTTGAAGAGAAGCTGAAGTCTTTTTCTCCTGCAATTGAAATCGTCAATTGTATTCTAATATGAATGTACCGATAACATATCAAAAAATCGAAGATAATATTTATTTATTACTTAAATGCTTACGGAAGATATAGGGATATTCGAAAATCAGGTGGAATTTTGAGAAAGTATCCAATAAGGAAATTGAGAATGCTCCTAACGGTAAAATCTTTTAAATATGATTTGAAAGCATTTAGCTTTCGTACGATCATCTTTTTTTCAAAGCTTTCAAAGGTTCTTTTGAATAGCTTAATTTCGATAAAAAACGGATTGAATGCTATCATTAAAAAAGGAATTATAAAGTGATAGATTTACACTCATAATACAATAGATAACAATAAATAAGAAAACCACCAGAAGGAGAAATTGTTCATTTGTTAGGAATTTCAATATGCCGGCTACCAGAAAACCAAGTGGGTAACGCGTTCGCCTTTGTTGGAAGCTATCCGAGTACGATTTTGTGTTTCTACGATGCTGAAACCCACAGAAAAACTATTCTCATCTCTGTAAAGGCCCGAGTTCGAACTCCGTTACCATGAGAGATGTACGTAGATTACGTTTTCATGACTTGCAGAGTTTGTTTCTTTTACAAATTTAAATTAGAAACAGTAGTCCTAGGAAATCAAGAGAAGTGTCAAAAGAAAGGAAAATGGTCATAGATTATTATTTTAGTCGTGAAATATTGATATAGATCCGAACCTTCGTGGATTTTTCGACGGAATATTTTTTGTGCTTAGGAGGACCAGATATATACGATAATAGATATATTTTTAAACTAAATTAAGTTCCGTCATGCTTGACGGGCGCGTTTACTAGTTAAGAAATAAATTAGGAAGTAAATTGTGCTCCGTCGGTGTCATCGCTAAGGGAAATAAAAACTTCCTCTCTTTAAGAAACCTGAATCTAGAGAAAAGTGATTTCTATTTTCATTTTCCTACCGTCATGGAATACCACAAAGTACATCGTCAGTCAATTGAATGTATTCGTTATCGCTTTCTTTCTTTAACATTCTTTATTTTAATCAATTTAATTCAGTCCGCCATTGCATTGGTCCCTTTCAATGTATTCATTTCCGCCGCTACGTTTCTTCCCTCAGAGCAAATCGCAATAGTTCGCAACATACCGCGTATAGCTTCCGTTTCCGTAAATGTTTGCCGTTGTTATTATTGGCGTGCCCCCACTCCTGCGTTTCGTATCCATGTGTGTGCGTAGGAGAGGAATAGACGGTTAGCATTTTTAAAGTATTTTTCCTTTGAAGGAAAGACCGATGCGGAAGTATCGGCAGGCTGGAGAAATGCATTTTCTTGGAAAAAGGTTTCCGGCTGAATTCAATTCCAAATTGTTTGCCGTTAATGAGAGATGTCTTTTTATGTTCTTGCTGTATCTTTTATGTTATTGATATTCTTTTATGTAAATACTTATAACTTGAAATTCGCTTTCTTTAGACGTCAGAAATATCATAAGTTGTTGAGAATGATTGTATAAACATACATGAAAGCATATTTTTATTTCATAACTGGTGTCTAAGGATCTTATTTCCAAGTTTTGCGTTCGGTATATTTCTAGCGGTTTATGCAAAACAATGATAATTGTCCTTTCAATATTCACAAAAAGGATGAAATGGGAGGAAAAATCAGTCTTGAGTAAACGAAATCTTCGATAACTGCTTAGTTATTGTTTTCCATTCAGATTTTTCTGAGAGAGGACATTTTTAAGAAAAGTTGTCAGTTTAAGGCCCATTGCAAGCATTAAAATACCATTTCAATTTCGCAATTTTCCCCTGAAATTATTCGCGAGCTAAAGAGGATGTAGGCAAGAAATTTTAGTTTAAGAAAATTATTAAGAAACTAAGATACGTGTGGTTCTTCGATCTAATTCAGGCAATTAATTATGTTTGATTTTCATATTTCTCTACTTCTCCCAAAAGAATTCCGGCTTTACTCTTTAGGTACCTTGAGGTGAAGGAAGCACTATCTAAATTATATTTACATTATAGTAAATACTTATGGAGATGAAATGTAAGTTCTAATCTTGTATGACAATACTATTTCATCTCCTTTTCCTGATACTTTACTGAAAATTTACAAGTTCGTACTGCCCGAAAATTGTAGCGAAAGTGAGTTCATGAAATTACTAGATGAAATATGGCGATTCAGTGGAATAAGATATAATAATATAATATCTTATAATATAAGATATAAGCGGAATATAGATTTGGAATTACAAAGATTTTCTTTTATCTTTCCTTAAACTCATTGTAGTTGCTCAAGGGTACTGAATCAACTTGCAAAATAAATGCAAATTTAACGTACCTTTGAAATAACAGATATCTCTGGATCTTTCTCTGAATATTTACAAGTAACACCTTTTTTAAAGAAAGATCACTTCGCAACCACCAAGAAGATTTTTATTGACTAGTTTCTTTAAAGAGTTGTCATCTTCAGGTACTATTTAGGGCAAGTCGTTGACGAAATTAGCCACAGTAAATCTGCTTTGGAAGTTACGAAGTGATCTTCCTCTCAGGATGTGAGTGAAGTTTTACAATGTCACGTGTTACCATATCAATTTCATTGACAATTGAATTTCTATTTCGGAATTATAAGAATTGCAATATAAGAATACTCAAAACACTGCACCAAAAATACTTATCTATTTTCGAAACATAAAACTAAATCTTGGAGACTAGTTTCAAAAATTAAAAAGTGATACACATTTCACATTTGTATACTGAGTATTCCGTTGAATAAAACTAGCTTCGTACATGGTTGAAGGACGGCATAGATTAAACGTTCGGCGATTAGGCTGTGAGAGCTGAGGATCCATATAATACAGGAAAATGGGTCAAAGCCCATCCTTTTCGGCGAATTTTCATTTGCCAAGCTATCAAAGGAGGTCTTTCATTGAACTTATATAATGAATTCAAAAATCCCATGTGATTAACGGCGGATCAGAATATCTCTCAGAGCTGGAATTTCTCACGTTAAATGTTCTTTGAGTAACACGTTTAACTTCTTATCATGGGATTGATGGAGTAAAAAATTCTTTGGTATTTTCTATTTCATCGATTCTGGTTATTGGGATGTTTAGATATTTAGACGCGTCACGCTGCAATACCGAATTCACGAAATTTTCGTTAATTGAGTGCTTTGAAAGTCGTAGAAGCGTTTGGGGAATAAATATTTTTCTACATTTGTTGTCGATAAATTATACTCTCAAAATTAGAAGCGTAATCAGAGACCAAGATCATCTTTTAAGGCCATCTTTAAACCTTAATGCAGCAAAGTAAGCAATTATCATACCGAAGCTGTTGATGAATGGAATGTCAGTATTTTGTCCTTCCAAGGATGATGTAATGGATTGCGTAGCCTAAATTATAGACTCCTGATGGAATTGATCTCAGTGGAAACTCATTTATTGTGGTAGACGATGGCGGCAGCAAAGTTAGAGCCGAAACAAAAATGAATCGCCTTTACCATTTGTCGACCATAAAAGAAGAATTTATTTTAAATCAAAGTCTTATTATTGTTTCATATTTTCAAAATCATTTTCAAAATTTGACTTAACTCTATTGAATTTAATTTAATATAAATTTCTGTAACTTTTTCATACTTCGTTATAATTTTCATTATCGTCTTAAAAGGAAAAGATGATACATTTGGAATGAACATAAAGTTAAATGTACAGTAACTAAACGAGATAACTTCGGATTAATCCTCCATTCAAAACTTTAATTACTCAATTATGAATGATGTACGATAAAAAACGTATATTGTATTCAAATTTGGTTTGTACTTCGGGTGAATCAGGCCTTGAAAAATGCTACTCATCGGACTAAGAGCTCATTCCATCCTCTCAAGGTTTCATTTAAATATAAATTAATGTCTGGCTAAGAAGTTTGGCAATTTGAAAACAAATATCATGGAAACAAATTACGTTCATAAATGCTCGGAGCGAGACATCATCTGAATCAGAATAAATTCGTGTGTTCATCAGTGCGTGTGTTGAGATTTCAAGGGTGAAATGATCTTCATAACATATTCAATTTGGTGCAAATTAATTTCTAAACGATTGGTAAAAATTTTAAATGCTTTTATTTTTAAAAGACACTTATTTAACATTCTTTCCAAAGGTACATAAATGCCGTCATATAAACCTCTTTGAACCACGGGATTTTGTGAAATCTCCGCGAAGGCTAAGAGAAAATTACTTGACTCCCCAAATGTAAGCCAAAATATGTTTCAAAATATAAATTTTCAGGGAATCCATCGAAATAGACTCTTTCAAAAAATCTTTTTCTGTCTAAAATTTTTACCAACACCATGCCTTTCATGGATAGACTTTCAAATTTGGCATTTTGGTAGACGGTGATGTTTATTTCAACATTTTTTCATGACAATTTCATGATGTACATTTCATAAATTATAAATTGAACAGATTGACTCTATGAGCCAAAATTTTTCTGTAATTGAAACACTCTCACAATACCATATATACATATTTGACTTCAGAGGTTAGGTGTAAGAGAGACCCACGTGAGCTTATTCTCGCCGGGTAAAGAGTATAATAATAATAATAGATTACCAACTCTTAGTTACAGACCCGAAAAAGATTCATCTCTTTTTACCGCATAATGAAATTTATAAATGACTTGTTTTACCAGACATTCCGGAGATTTGATTCTTTGATTTCACGGCTATCTATGGAATTTTTAGAACTTATAATTTTTTTCGATGTAAAAATTTTCTTATTCAAAAAATTTAAAATTAAATCCTTTAAGGAGGTAAAAAAATCGACTGCCATCATAAATGCGTAAGTTATAGAATGACTTGAAAAAGAGTAAAACTTTTCTTCAGAGGAAGTCTGAGAGACAAGTAGTTAAGGAGATTTTCTGCTCAAAATGGACGAAGAGAATCCTCGAGTAAAACAAAGACATGAGCGGGGGGAAGTTGGCCGTTGTTAGGTTATCAAAAGGCAAAAATTGGCGGAAGTCAATTTGGAAGCTTTTTTCTCAGCTGCGACTCGTTTTGAGCCGCTATTTCGACCATTTCCTTGTCTCCTCAATTACCCTCCGCTTTAGTCATCTTGCCGCCCTCATATTTACAGATTTTCCTTATTAAATGTCCACTCTCTTAACTTTTGATGACGTCTTTGATAAATTAACTCGAGTTAAATAAGATACGGTTGTCTATGAAGCGTCCTTCTTGGCTCAACAAAGGTCTCCCATTCATCATTACTATGAAATATCTTTTTAAAAAATTGGGCTAGTAACACTCGCCCTCTAATTATGACATGTTTTTGGAATTTAAATTATATTTCTCGATGGCTCAGATGGTATTGGTGACATGAGGATGTTCGTTTTCTTTTCTACTAATTATAATTGTACCACGTTTCCTGATGCCTCTTCCATGCGATTTGCACTAGAGGGCCTAAAATGTGTCACAAAGACACAAAGTCTCCTGAATGGCTTGAAGAAATGTTTTGCCGGGATAGCTCAACGGACCGGTAATTGGGAGACCCGCGTTCTATTCCCGGTCCCGTCAGACTTTTTTCAAGTCCATTCTTCCTTGTGATTTTTCCTAGGTGCACACTATCTTGCGCTAGATCACCCTTATCCTTTTCCTATTTTTTCATATAGTATAGGGGTTTGTTATTACGATGGATTTAGGGATAAAAACATTTATTTTTCCTCTATAATTCCTTCAGTAATGCCAAAATATGTTAAAAAGCCGCTGTAGAAATAACAGAAACTAAAATTTGACGAAAAAATCCGATAAGCAAGCAGAAAATGTGTTAGACGATAGTTTTACTTTTAATCCAAATGAGATTTATTCTAACTTCAACAGATGCGGTCTTGATATTGTGAAAGTCCATCGTAGAAATAACGGGATGTAATAAAAGAAGTACCACATCTACGGATATTACAGATTCTACAGATTTATTCTATTTACCATCGTAATTTTTCGTGTTACTATTCGCCCTCTTCTTTGGACAGAAGTGTTATAGAACATAAAAGACTTTCCATTTTGTCGAAGCATTGAATAGCAACCTTAAAAGGCTTCCGTACCCCAGCAAGAACCAAAATTATTGTTTGGGAACGAATAATTCTTTCATTCCCCAAGTTATACTCGGGCTCGAGTCCAATAAACTGTTGATTCACCCGACCCATGCTGACCTCTAATTTGCACAGAAAGTACTTAAACCACGTATATTGTAGAAGTTATCAACATTAAACTTCAATACGAGTCAAAATGAAATTGATTTTAAACCAATGCACTGGTTTTACGACTGTTTACGTAATTAGACCCCACCTACAACTATATACGCAATGAAAATCTCCTTCCAAATTAAATATGATTTGGATGAAGCATTCACAAGCCCAGTTGGAGAGAGCAAGAAACTACGACAACAGATTAACAATAAGATAACAATAATAACTGCGACAAAAAAGGTTAACAATTTGAGTATAAATTGTTAATCTTTTTAATTGATATATTAGTACTTATCACTTCAAATAACCAAATGCAAATTCTATCGAAACGGTAGTTTATCTGAATGCTACCGTCAGATACCAAGTGGAGAAGTATTTTTCATTAAATTCGTCGAGAAAAAAAATTCCAAAATGTACTTCGTATTTTCCGCAAATTTCTTTAAACACGACCGGTTTCGACCAAGACGGTCATCCTCAGGTACACTGCATCAAAAAAAATTTCTGGATATATTTTATAATTTTTATATTTGAAAATTTTTATTATATATTAACATTTTCTGGGTGCAGCTTACTTGAGGATGACAGCCTTGGTCGATACCGATCGTGTTTCAATAAATTTGTGGAAAATATGAACTAGGTTTCGGAATTGTTTTTAGATGGCGTTCCAAAATCTTAGACCAGAACACCTGGAGTTTGTCGAGAAAATCTAATAACGTAAAATATATTAACGCTGTGCAGGTATTGACATTAGACAATTTAGAGAAGTTTTAAGGCAGTTATTGGAACTTTACGGTAAAATAACTATTTTCTCGTAATTCTGTACTGATTCCACCAAATAACATACAGAAGAGTCTACCGAAAAACTCTTTTTTGTGTTATTTTGTGGAATCTGTAAAGATTTTGTGAGCAAAGAGTTATTTTTAAGTCCGTGATTTGTCAGGGATAAGGCTTAATGCTCAGGGTTTTTTCTGACCGTTATAATTAGTTTATTTCCT